>JAJQXH010000046.1:220000-315000 GCA_022343465.1 Oscheius sp. G VE-2021 | reverse complement strand
TTTTGTTTCGTAGTCTTCAATGTAATAGGTTGCAAAAACTCTTTCAATCAGAAGAGTTGGAACGATGCAAGAGTGAAGAAGGCCGAGTAGGACTCGTGAATCATTATCAATCGAAGAAATAAAATAAGTTTCTAAAACAACATTTTTTCATTAAAATAAAGTTTTTAAAATGGAAAAGCTAATGAAAAGATTTTTTACCTTGTTGTAGAATCGTCAAAATGAGATAGATAGAGCGAATTAAGAACGGAGGAATAAAAGAAATGGCAAAAACACTGATAATAATTTTCAGATTTTTGTGAATAGTTTCTTTTGAGTTTAGGAGATACATAAGAAAACCGAAGCATAGAAAATCCAAGAAGAAAACAAAGAATTCTGCAGAACACAGCAGAATTACAAATGTTTGACCTTTCTCCTCTCGAATAAGGAAGAAATGGGTTTTAAAGTGAGTGTACATTTGGCCTATTGTCATTTTTGTAAGCTGATGTTTTTTTGGTTTCACAATGAAAGAGATTTAATTGTAGTCTGACGGGTGTTTACTGAAACAATTGTGATTTATATCCGCTGGCTTCCTGTCAAAACAGTCTCAATTGGAATTTGTTTATAAACATCAGAGAGAGAGAGTGAAAGAGAGAGAAACCGATAGAGATAGTAACAGAGAGACAGAGAGACAGAGAGAAGAGAGAGAGAAAGAGAAGAGAGAGAAAAAGAGAGAGAGAAAGAAAGAAAGAAAGAGAGATAGACAGGCAGAACAGAAACAGAGACATAAATAAAGGCAGAGGCGGAGAGAGACAGAGAGAGAGAGAGAAAGAGAGAGAGAGTGAAAGAGAGAGAAAGCGATAGAGATAGTAACAGAGAGACAGAGAGAAAGAGAGAGAGAAAGAGAAGAGAGAGAAAAAGAGAGAAAGAAAGTAAGAAAGAAAGAGAGATAGACAGGCAGAACAGAAACAGAGACATAAATAAAGGCAGAGGCGGAGAGAGACAGAGAGAGAGAGAGAAAGAGAGAGAGAGTGAAAGAGAGAGAAAGCGATAGAGATAGTAACAGAGAGACAGAGAGACAGAGAGAAAGAGAAGAGAGAAAGAGAAGAGAGAGAAAAAGAGCGAGAGAAAGAAAGAAAGAAAGAGAGAGAGAGAGACAAGCAGAACAGAAACAGAGACATAAATAAAGGCAGAGGCAGAGAGAGAGAGAGAGATAGAGAGATAGAGAGAGAGAGAGTGAAACAGAGATAGAGACAGAGAGAAAAAGAAAGAGAGAGAGAGGGAAAGAGAGAAAAAGAGAAAGAGATAGTCTCAATTTATTGAATTGGATTCCAATGCATTGCCAATTCATTGAAATATGCTGCTGAAGCCAATTGCCCTGTTGGTAAATTAATTACATGTGAAGATTTCCACCCCAATGTCTTCAAAACCACAGTTCTCCATTCATTGATGCTGAATATGACAGTTCCCATAACAAAAGAAGGGTAACTGAAACGAATTCAATGTAAGACAGTCACAAATTTCACCTTGAAGCTATTAATTCCGTAAAGAATTTGAGAAGTTGCTTAGTTAGGGTATCTTGGGTCACGAAAGAAACAAAAAGAGCTATTCCTGCAGGAGTGGTAACTATGATGTTGGCAAGGCAGATGTTGCGGACCAACTGAAACTGACGGTTTTTACACGCTTACACGCTCACGTTCACACACACACACACACACACCTTGAATATCCTAGAATTCTCATCTAGCTGAAATCTACTTCTCAGGGTATAATCTTGTATGGAATGCATAACAACAAATCGTTTTCTTTTGTTCCATCGGAGTAGAAAAACGAATAACTGAACTTTCGATATGAAATTGATGTCTTGTGGCCTACCACTAAAGCGATTGTCATCATCAAAATTACAGATGACACAGCTACAATTATATTATCAGTGTAGAGCCAATATCCAGTGGTAAGACCACAGGACAACATGGACAATAGAAGGGTTGCGAGAGGAACTGTCTTCCGGTTTTTAGATTCGTAGGTTTCCATGAAAAAGATGGCAAAAGTTCGTTCAATCAATACGGATGGGACCATGCAGACTTGAAATAAGGAATATAGCATCCGAGAATCGCATAAAAGATCAATAAGTTGAGAAGTGTCTGAAAAAAACAGTTAAAGGGGAAGGCCTGCGTAAACATAATGTTTCTTATTTTGTGATAAATACCTAGATCTCATTCCCAGGATTCCGAAAAATATCTATTTTACCCATTTTGGTTCAAAATGAACCGATTTAGGAGCGCTTGAAATTTTGGGGAAATTGTCGTTTGAATTGCCGCCAACTCTGCGTCTCTCCATTTCCCACACTCTCTCGCCCACTCTAGCCGTGTCTCTGCCTCTGTCTCTCTCTCTCCTTCTCACCATATCCCATCATAGTCATACCAAGATAAACAATTCGAACTAAAGCAGCCGGAATAAAGCCAGAAATGAAAAACAAAAGTGAAATTTTAAGATTCGAATGAATTATCGTCTTCTTGTAAAAGAAGTAAACGAGAATACCAAAAAGGAGAAAATCAAATAGGTTTATCAAAATTTCCATCCCACATAAAACCAATATAAGACTTTGATTTGAAGCTTTGAGTAGAGCTTGGAAATCTGTGTAAACATACAAGTATATTTTTCCGAAAAGCATTTTTCTTTCAGAAGACGAACGATGGAAGAAAAGGAAGTCAAGAATGAAATTATCTGAGACGCCTCTTGAAATGGTGGGTTCGTGTCTGGAAAACAAGGATTTGTTTTTACTACAATTCCAACATGATAAACCAGCGAAAGGATATTGGGTAGGGGACCGTTAGGGACCTTTTTTAACGTTATCTCATATTAAAGAGCTTGAGAAGTTATTTTAGAAAATATGTAACAGTTTTGGGTTTGAATAAAAAATCTGCATATGAAATTTGCCGTTTTTTGGCTATTCCAGGGAATATGCAAATGTGGATGACCGCCCTTTTAACCAACTGCGTGCACGGTTTTTACGCGCCCAATCTATCGGTTTATCGATTTTTGGTCTTCACTTTTTTTCAAATTTTCAAAGTTCCCGCCCGAAAAGACGCAGAAAACTCTGGTTGTCTGACATGGTGGCGCTGCGAGTTTCACACCCGTACGAGAACGGCGGCCGCGGAGAGGATAGTCCCACCGCATACCGTGCCGTTCCAAACAAATTCGGAGCTAACCTGCTTTTGAGAAGTATAACATTTATTCTGTAAAAGTTTGTTGTCAGTGCTCCAACCCGAAATTTTCAATCTAAATCCAACAACGCATTTTCCCAGACAATCGTGTCAGAATTGGGGGTGGTGGTCTGGAAAACAAGGATTTTCTGCAACATCATGAGAACGAGAAAGACAACAATGCGGGTTAATGACGTCCGAGACTCTGAGAAACACAGACTTCACAGGAGCAACAGTTTGTTGCTTTCCATTTCCCAGTAACAACTCTCTAGTCCATATTTCTTCTTCGATTCATCTTTTTGTATAATTAGTTTTTGCACAGCACTTTTGTAGGCTGAGGGTTCGATTCCTTCGGATGGTTTTATTTTGTATTTGGGTTAGAAAACCAGACCCTTTCGTTTGCGACACCAAAATTGCACATTCTCCCAAATTTACCTAGCGCTTAAAGGGGGAGGACCTCGTAAAATTTATTTTTCAAAGTCTCTTCACAAGTATTTCATCGAATAGATATCGATTCCACGATTCCGAAACATATCCCTTCTATATTATTTGGACTGCAAATGGTGCGCGTTTACACGGCCGTTTTACGCGTTTGCCGCCACACGTAAACACGGCTAGAGTGGGCGAGAGAGTGTGGGAAATGGGGAGACGCAGATTCAAACGGCAATTTCCCCAAAATTTTAAGCGCTTCTAAATCGGTTCATTTTGATCCAAAATGAACAAAAGGGGTATTTTTCGGAATCCTGGGAATGAGATCTAGAATTTTATCGCAAAAACAGAAAAAAATATTTTTACGCGGTCCTTCCCCTTTAAAGGAACCGTCACATTCCTCTTTTCGACTTTTATTTGCCTATGCAAGACCTCAGACACCGCAAAGACGTCAGGATCCTCTTTGCGGTGTTTATTTTCCTATAGTTCGTATTACTGTATGCGGTGGGACTACCCTTGCCGTGTCCGCCGATCTCGTACGGGTGCGAAACTGGCGGCGCTACCATGTGAGACAAGCAGAGTTTTCTGCGTCTTTTCAGGCGGGAACATTTAAAATTCGAAAATTGAAGACCAAAAATCAATTAATTGATGAATTGGGCAGACGCGTAAACACCATAACCTTAGTTCGTTAAAATGCCGGTTATCAACATTTGAAAATTGCCTGGAATGACCAAAATGGCAGTTCATATGCAGATTTTCCAAAAGGACGCATTTAAACGTAAAACTGTTATATAATTTTTGAAACAACTTTTCAAGCTCTTTAATATAAGATGAAGGTCCCTAACGGTTCCTTTAAGGATACGGACGAAGACATAAAACCTTAGAATCGTAATTGCACAGGTTTCGAAGCAGACATTACGTTTAGCTGCAATTCCGGTAAGTTTACATTCATCGCTTTAACTACCCATTCAATGTAAGCAAACAAACTTTTAACAGGAAGTCCTACAAAAATTCCGAGCAATTACGCGAGATTGTGTTGTTGGTGGGAGGAGACGTCTAGTCTTGAGATGTACACGTGTATGTTTTTGTAAGATTATAAAGAAAACGTGTGTCTCCGTGTGTCTGTGTGTACGTGTACATGTATCTGTGTCGTTATACGTTGCGTGACGCTGGTCTCGCCCCACTACCGCTAATGCGCTACTATCCAAGTTTGTCTAGCGGCTAGCACGCCAGCCTCTCACCCAATCGACCGAGGTTCGACTCCCGCCCAAGGCAAATCTTTTGCTTTTAATGCTTCATATTCAAAACTAATATAAAAATCTGTTTTAACCCACCTTCAGTTGTTTTAAAGCTGAAAAATTATGTTATTCCCGTAATTCTCCCTTCTTCGCCCACTCTTCCCATTTTCCAGCTACCTCCTACAAATTATTGTTTTCGATACATTCTTTTTCGCTTCCAAATGGTAATTAAAAGTTGTTTTTGCAATTCTCCTCAACATTTCTTTTTTTTTGTATTTTCTTATTGTAAAATAACATATTTTCCAGGAAATAATGCTATTTGGTAGCGCATACCTACTCTTCAAATCGGATTTCGAAGCCCTTTCGAATTCTACAAATCCCACTTTTGTCAAATTCCTTTGCGGAATTGAATTCTTCGCCTTTTTTGTGAATTTTGCGCTTTTATTCCTTACTTTTTATATTCTCTTGGCAAAGAAAGAACTCCACATGAACATCAAAGTGTGCATTTTGTTCTTTTCTATTTCCTTTGTGCCAGGAGCTATAATTCGACTATTTTATTTATTGCTGACCGTTTTAAATCAAGGTACGTTTGAAAAAGAAAGTGGCCGTTTATGACAGCCGCGGCGGACAGGTGCTAAATGGCGCCGCCGCATCTGATAATGCCGCATAGCACGCCACACCACAGGTCCCATGTGGTCTAGTGGTTAGGATTCGTGGTTTTCACCCACGCGGCCCGGGTTCGATTCCCGGCATGGGAAATTGTTTTGCTTTTTCCATCCTCACCCCCAAAACATACCCATTTTTCGATTATAATTTCGATTTTAGACACCACTTTCATGCTCACAGTTTTATGCGAATTCCGCATAGCGACTGGCATGTTTCAACTTTGTGAAATTCCTGCTGTTCTACTTGAAAGAGTTTTTGCAACTTACCATATGGAAGATTATGAAACTAAAAAACGCCTACAAGTTCCTATAATTTCAATATTTCTTGCTATTTTAACTTTGTATTCAATAATGGGGTACTGGTTATATATCAACAACATTTATGGAACTGTTGTATCGGTTATTATGATTTCGATTATAGCTGTAATTGTAAGTTTTAGAATCTCTCTCTTCTTTCTGTCTCTGTCTCTGTCTGTCTGTCTGTCTGTCTGTCTGTCTGTCTGTCTGTCTCTCTCTCTCTCTCTCTCTCTCTCTCTCTCTCTCTCTCGTTCTCTCTCTCTCTCTCTCTCTCTCTCCGTCTCTCTCTCGTTCTCTCGTTCTCTCTCTCTCTCTCTCTCTCTCTCTCTCTCTCTCTGTGTCTCTCTCTCGTTCTCGTTCTCTCTCCTCTCTCTCTCCTCTCTCTCTCGTTCTCTCTCTCCTCTCTCCTCTCTCTCTCTCTATCTATCTCTCTCTCCCTTTCTCTCTCCCCCTCCCTCCCTCTCCCTTCTCTCTCTCTCTCTCTCTCTCTCTCTCTCTCTCCGTCTCTCTCTCGTTCTCTCGTTCTATCTCCCTTTCTCTCTCCCCCTCCCTCCCTCCCTCCCCCCTCTCTCTCTTTCTCTCTCTCTCTCTCTCTCTCTCTCCGTCTCTCTCTCGTTCTCTCGTTCTCTCTCCCTCCCTCTCTCCCTCTCTCTCTCTCTCTCTCTCTCTCTCTCTCTCTCTCTCTCTCTAACAAAATACCTATTTTCAGTTATTCATCTTTCTCTTCCGTTGGAACAAACTAAAGCGCTTCAACGTAATGCACTCTGTTAAAGACTATACCTTAAGAAGTCGTTTTCAACTAGATGAAAATACAAAAATCTTCACTGTAATTAACATTTCGTTTAAATTTAACAATTGAATTTTCAGGTAATTCGTAACATCTGCCTGGTCTACTTCATAATGTGCCCACCAACAGGAATCTGTCTCCTTTTGTCTGTAACAACAAAGGATCTAATAACCAAAGAGATTATGAATTTTGGGGTAGATTTAGTCATAACTTGGTAAAAATCCAAATCAGCCGTTCATTCTCTAATTTCAGTTTTCCTTCTTTCGTCATTGGTGCTATTTGTTTCACCATTTGCGATGGTGGAAAATGGTTGTTGAGTAAACTTAGATCAAAAAGGAACCAAGGATCAGTATCAGCTAAGTTACCACCTGGAGCTGAAGAAACCGCCAAACATTTCAATGAATTGGAGATTTGTTGGAACTAATAAAGATAAAAACAAATTTTTAATATATTTTTAGCTCTGTATGCATGTGAATATGTGTACATATGTGTAAATGTGAATGTGTTCACGTGTGCATGTGTTCATGTGTGTATGTGTGAATGGGTGAAAGTGTATATGTGTATGTGTGAGTGTGTGAATTTGTATGTGTGTATGTGTACACGTGTACTCGTGAGTTTGTGTGTATGTGTGAATGTGTATATTTGTGAATGTGTGCATGTGTGTATATGTGTATGTGTAAATGTGTGCATGTGTGCATGTGTGTATTTGTGAATGTATGAATGAATGTGTGTACGTGTGATGTGAATGTGCACTTGTGTGTATGTGTGTAAATCTGTATGTGTACATGTGGGTACGTGTGCATGCGACATGCATATATCTGTGTATGTGTGAACACATGAATGCTTGAATGTGGGTACGTGTGAGTGTGTGTGAGTGTGAATGTGTTTCTGTGTGTATGTGTATAGCTTTCGCCAAGCTGGAATCATGCCAAAATGACCCTTAGTGCAGCGGAAATGAGATATGCAGTGCGAGAGACAATGTTGAATGAGGAGATTTAGATATTCTAATTAATATGCAAAAATTTCCCCGCCGATTTCATTTTGGCAATGACTATATGTGTGTATTTATGTATGCGTGAATGTGTGTATGTGTGAGTGTGTGAATGTGTGCGTATGTGTATGTGTAAATGTGTGTATGTGTGTATGTATGAGTGTGTTTGTGCGGGAATGTGAATTAGTGAGTGATTCTCCCAGTCACGGACGTCATCCCATTGTTGCCTTTGTTTTCCAATCTGCCGCCTAACTAGATTTTTCTGCTTGTCTCGTTGAATCCCGTCACGCATTTTATTCTGGTTTAAAATTATCATCGGAAAAATATATCTCTAATGTGTTGGCTGATTTGAGCCTTCTGGCCAAGTTAACCACCAAAATAGTACTGATCTTGCTATGTTCTTTGGAAACATTAGCAATTTTTCTGGAAATTTCTCTCGCCATTATTATTGCTTACCTATTTGCTACAAAAAAGATAATTCATGCAAATCTAAAAGTTTCCATCTTGTTTTTCAATTTTCTTAATATTCCATTAATCATCATTCGGCTAGTTTATCTTGGAGCGAGTGTGATAGGAAAAGGCAAGTGAAAAAAAAGTGAAAGGAAAAGTGAGTGTGACAACACACACACACACACACACACACACACACATACACACTTACACACACACACTTACACACACAGACGCATCAACGATATCGTCTTCAGACACCCTACTTGACATCTATTGTGATTCTCGTGTTCTCTATTCACTCTTTCAAATGTGCCTGCTCTTGGCTGTTCTTATTGAGAGAACTTTTGCTACATACTACATAAAGATATATGAAACAAAAAGTCGCTCAGCAATTGCAGTTGTCACAATAATTCTGGCAATCACACTGACTTCTGGAACTTTTGGATATTGGTTGTACATTGACAACATTGTTGCAGCCGTTTTATCTTGTGCTTTGTTTATGACGTTGGTTCTGGTGGTAGGTGTTTTTCAGATTTCGAAGAAAGAGTTTAGATGTTTGTTTTCCTGCTTCGATGGAATCAGAGAAAGCGGTTTGACGTTATGCATTCGAACTGTGGTTATAATTTGATGAGTCGGTTTCAGTTGGAGGAAAATGATAAAATTTTTAGGGTAAGAGAGAGAGAGAGATAGACAGAGACAGAGAGAGAGAGAAACAGAGAGGGAGAGAACTAGAGAGAGAACACGTGAGAGAGAGACAGAGACAGAGACAGAGACACAGATATAGAGTCAGAGTCAGAGGGAGAGAAAGAAAGAAAGAAAGAGAGAGAGACAGAGAGAGACAGAGAGACAGAGAGCTTTTTCAGCTAGTTCGAAACATCTGCCTTGTCAACCTCATAATCGCTATCCCTGCTGGATCAGCACTCCTAATAGCCCTCTATACCCCAGATTTCCTAACTGAACAACTATTAAAATTCTATGTTGAATTGACTGTTACGAGGTAAATTAACCGAATTCCCATGCAACTAATTTAGCTTCCCCTCCTGTGTGATTGGAACTATGATCTTCAGTATTCGTGAGTGGAGGAGTTGGCTATTGTCGAAAATTGGGTGGAAACAAAACAAAGTACAAATTGTGGCATCGACGGATCAGTTGGCAACTGTGAAGTATTTCAATGCGCTTGATGTACATTGGAATCCTGTGAATAAAAAAATGTGAAAATGTATAGTTGTCGTACAGAGAAGTGCATTTACAATTTTGAATGAACTTTCACCGCCTCCGCCGATACCGTACGGGTGCGAGTCTCGCAGCGCTACGACCGGAATTTTGAAAAATCAATAGTTCCTTGATATTGCAAACATGTAAACACCGTGCAAGTAGTTCGTTAAAATGCGTGTTATTTACAGTGTGTGAATTTTGGGATGGACTTGTATTTGCCTATGACGGTTATTATTGTATGCTACCATTGCCACGGCCGCCGATCTCGTACGGGTTTGAACATCGCGGAACGATCATGCCAGACAATCAGAGTTTTCTGCGTCTTTTCAGGCGGGAACATTAGAAATTCGAACGCGACAATCAAAAAGCCAATAAAGCAATTTGATAAAATAGTGACATTTCAGTTGCTAAATTCTCCAAAACGAAGCACTTAAAAATGCCAAACTGTTATTTGTTTTCTGGAATAACTTTTCAAACTCTTTATTATAAGATAAGGTCAAAAAAGTATTTAGTGTCACTTTATGTTTTAAAAAATTGAAATGACAACTGAAACTTGAATGACTGTAAATAATTGCGCAACTGAACGTGTGTAAAAACATAAATTTAAAAAAAAATTTGTAAAAATAACAAACTTTTATCATTTAAATATTATTTGAAAGCACCGAGAAAAATATTTTTTACATTTGTTAATTAAAATAAACGCGTCGTTCCGAAAATATCAAAGACACAATTACGTATCTTTTGTTAGATGTGCATGTTAACGAATTGAAAATGTATTGTAAAAAATATGTTTAAAAAATGAATAAATAAGTAAAAAGAGTGAGTCTAACGATAAGTTCATCTTTTTTCTCAATCTACATTCCATTTTTAACCAAAAACAAAAATAAACAACGCTTCATTTCCCTGTATTCCAATATTGATCAAGTCCTTTGAAATATTTCGCAGTAGCTAACTGATTCGTTGGTGCGACAGCAACAAATTTATTTTGCTTGAGACCAACTTTCGCCAAAAGCCAGCTCCTCCATTCCCGAATACTGAAGATCATTGTTCCAATTACGCACGACGGGAAGCTAAAGTCAGTGCTTACAGTTAGAATTTAAATGAAATGTCACATCGTTGCAGTTAGTTCAACATAGAACTTAAGTAGTTCCCTTGTTAAGGCATCTTGCGTTAATAGAGATATCAGTATGGCTAAAACGGCAGGAGTGGCGATAAAGATGTTGACAAGGCAGATATTTCGGACAAACTGGAAATAGGCTTGAAAAGTCTGTTTCTTCTTCTTCTTCTTCTTCTTCTTCTTCTTCTTCTTCTTCTTCTTCTCTCTCTCTCTCTCTCTCTCTCACTCTCTCTCTGTATCTCCTCTCTCTCTCTCTCTCTCTCTCTCTCTCTCTCTCTGTTTCTCTCCTCTCTCTCCCTCTCCCTCTCTTTCTCCCTTACCCTAAAAATTTTTGCATTTTCCTCCAACTGAAATCTACTAATTAAATCATACTGTCGAACAGAATGCATTACTTCAAATCGTCTTCTCTTATTCCACCTCAGAAGAAACACAAAAGCTGAAAATCAATTTTTTCCATTTTTTATAATAAAAATTGAATTTAAAATTATTCAATGTAAAATGAAATTTTAAAGAAATTTTAGATTTCACCTACCACCAGGGCTAATGTCATCAACACAACAACAGAAATTACAGCGGCAACAATGTTATTGGTGTATAGCCAGTACCCAAATGTTGCTAAAGTCAAGGAAAAAGCCAAGATTATGGTGACAATTGCGATAGCTGTGCGGCTCCTTTTGTCATAGTCTTTCATGAAATATGTGGCGAAGAAACGTTCAATGAGTACCACCAAAAGCGCACAAATTTGACACATTCCATACATAACACGTGAGTCACAGTAAATACCGTAATATCGAATAGTGTCTAAAACACGTGTGTATGCGTGAATGTGAGAATGTGTGGATGCGTGAATGCGGGAATGTGTGAGTGTGTAAAAAAAAGTTTGTATATGTGTATGTTTGTATGTATCGGCGAGTGATTATGGGTGTATATGTGAATGTGTGAATGTGTAAATGTGTATGTGTGCCTGTCTGTGAATGTTTGCCGGTGTGTATGCGTTCATGTGTGTATGTGTGTAAGTGTAAAAGTGAGAATTGTGTAAGTGTGAATGTGAGAATGTCTGGATGTGAATATGTGAATGGGAGAATGCGTATATGAGAATTATTTGTGTTAACGTGTGAATGTGAGAATGTGTGGATGTGTGTCTGTCTCTATTTACATTTGTACATCTGTGAGTGTGTGTATGTAAGTTGTGAGTACGTGGATGTGTACTTGTGTGAATGTGTGTGCGTGTGTCTGTGTGTAAGCAAAGCAGCGAGAAACATAATATAGTTAGACAGTGAGTTAGCGTGTGTGGGCGTGTGAACATGTGTGTCTGTGTGTCTGCGTGTATGTCTGTGTGCGCGTGTGTCCGTGCGAGACAGCGGGAACGTGATAAAGTTAGGCAGTTAGTTTGTATTATGTGAGTGTGAGTGTGTGCGTGTGTCTGTGTGGAAACAAGATAGAGAGAACATGATATAGTTAGGCAGTGAGTATGTGAAGGTACTAGTGTAAATGTGTGTGCGTGTGTGTATATGTGAATATGTGTATGTGTGTATGATGCGTGTGCCCGTGTGTTAGTATTTTACCTACCGTATTCCATAACACTAGCTCCTATATAAACCACACGAATGACATTTAGTAAGACACTTGCCACATGGAAAAATAAGATTGAAACTTTCAGATTTGCGTGAATTATTTTATTTTTGAAGAACAGATAAGATATGCTAATTACTAGAACAAATTCCAGAAAGATGGCCAATGTCTCAATCGAACAAAGAAATTTCAACACAGTTCTGTTGGTTAATTCTCCAAGAAGTTTAAGATCTGCTGATATATAGTACCAAATTTCACCGAAGATCATTTTTTGGCAAATAAATTAATTAAACCTGGAATTTACGGTAAAATATTAGACAAACACGGGACTGAAATGCGGGCGAAAGTCTGATAAGCAAAATTTTGTAGCATAGACATAACGAGACGGCGAGACGTGCATACAAAATCTTTTTGCGAAAAATATTTCGAGATCAAAACAAATCCATCAATATTGATTTTTTTTTGCTTTTTCTATGGCCAAGCCAGCCTTGTAATTCTAACTACCGTAGTTCAATCACTATTCTATAAAACTTTTTTTCTTAAAGGGGAAGGACAGGGTAAAAATAATTTTAAAAAAAATCCTATACCTAATTCCCAGGATACCGAAAAATACCTCTTTTTGCAAATTTGGATAAAAATGAACCGATTTAGGATTGCTTAAAGTTTTGGTAAAGTTGTAGTTTGAATTCCCGCCAACTCTGCGTCTCTCCATTTTTCACACTCTCTCGCCCACTCTAGCCGTGTTTCCGTGCGGAAGTTGCAAGACTGTAAACGCGCCCCTTTTGCCGTCCAAATCACATAACAATCCTATATTTGAGAATAGTGGGCACGATATTCTAATCAATGAAACAATTGTAAAAAAGAATTTAAAAACCAATTTTACGAGAGCCTTTAACTTTAAAATGTTTATTTCATAGTTATATTAGAAGAACCTCTCAAGGCCTACGAACGAGACTTATCATGACCTCACCTGACTCAAACCCAGACGAAGTCGGCAGCAGCAAATGCCAATAAAAGATCTTATTTAGTGACCGTCAATCGTTCATGTGCCATTCACCATTCAAACAATATTATTGCACCGATTTACCTAAACTCGGTGATGATGTATGACAAATAGTCAGATAGACCAATAATCGGTTGTTTTGTTAATCGAGTAACAACATTGTTGGAAAACTATAAAACAGGGGTACACTTCAGTTGCGATAACTTTTGAAACGTTAGTCTTTGACATTGTTTTTCACATTAACACACATTAACACATACAAACATACATATACACGCACAAGCACGCACAAGCACACATACACACAAACACAAGTAAAAATTTAAAAAATCACACATTTACACACACTCACAGACACACTTTCACACACTTAAACATTCATAAATTCAAATTCACACATTCGCATGCACACACACTCACATTCATACACACACAGACACACGCACTCACACTCACACTCATACACACAAACACACACATACACACACACAAACACACACACACATTCACACATGCGCGCACATTCACGGTGACACACCAACATACACACATACACAGCATCACACACCCAAAACACTTGTTTTTAGGTTAAAATGCGTGCGTCAAAACATCAGATCACATTTTTGGGAGCAACAAGTTATATCGTTGGCTCCATAATCGGATCAGGTACATAGATAAACTCATTTAACCACAATTCTGTTTTGGGTATTTTGACTGGTACATAAAAAAGAGACTTTTCTTCTCCCAGAACGGTGACTTTTAGGAATCTTTGTCTCTCCAAAGGGAATCCTCCGGAATGCAGGCTCGGTTGGCCTCTCTCTAATCATTTGGGTTCTTTGCGCTTTTGTATCAATGCTCACTGCAATGGTACTGTTTCAGAGAATGGAAAACAAGTTAATTTTTTTTTTCAGAATTACATTGAATTGGGAACAAGCATCCCTGATTCAGGGGCAGATTTTGCTTACCTCACATTTGTGGGATGGAGACCGATTGCGTTTTCGTTTCTTTGGCTGGCGGCGATTTTTCAGAGGTAATGTCGGTTTTTTTCAAGAAATTTAAAAGCTTTAGTGCTTGTGGTGGAGCTGTTTTGCTTTTAACTATTGGAAAATATATGACTGAGGCGTTGTCAACAATTGTCATTATTCCGGAGCATATGAAATACTTATGTGTTTGGTTGTTTGGAATTGGACTCATTTGTAGGTTTAGAGAGAGTGAGAGAGAGAGAGAGAGATAGAAAATTGGAGAGAAAGACTAGAGTCATAGAGAAAGAGAAACAAAGAAACAGAGAAAGAGAGAATGACAGAGAGAAAGAGAGAAAGAGAGAGAGATAGAGACAGAGAGAGACAGAGAGTGAATTCTTAAACTTAGTATACTTTAAGTGCCCTTAACCATCTTAAACTTCTATCCCATTACCCGCTTTGCCAGCAAACTGCAAGTAATTTCAATGTTTTCAAAAATAACCGTTCTTCTTCTCATCACATCCGTTGGAGTATTTTCAATTTTTACAGGTTAGTTTAACCTTTTCGAAAAACATTTTCATTTTCCGAACTTAGTTTTTTTCTGTTTTTGTTGTTTTCAAAGTAATGCAATCTTTTTTTGTCGTTTTTTCTTGTTTTCAATATTTCCCAATTTCAATTTTCGAATTATGTATGGCTTGCCCTATTAAAAATTGATAACCATGACGTTTTTCATTTAAAGTATGAAATCTTGCCAATTTGACATCATGCCTTGTTGCCACAACACCCCACTGTTTTAGTTCTAACGTTGTTAAGTTGGTTACACCGCCAACGCTATCTGCATAATAACTGAGAAACATTCTTAATCCCAAAACTCCATACGTTTCCCTTCAGGTCATACAGAAAACCTGACACCTCCTCTCCTCTTCAATGGATCCAATTGGTCAGCTAGTAAAATAGTCTCGGCCATGTACCAGGGAAATTGGGCATACTATGGTTACTCTGTGATGAACTACGGAACGGAAGAAATTGATGCGGAGAATCTTAAAACGTTAGTTTTTTATGCAATATACAATATTATCTTTTAAATCATCAGATGGAACAGATAAAAATTTAGAATTAAAATTTGATGTTTTTCTTCTGCGTCTATGCCTAATTAATTGTGACTCTGGTCGTCAGGGGGCAGAGAGTGCGGCGGCTTTTCACCCGTATGGGTTCGGCGGCGATACATGGAAAAGTCCTGACTTCATATTTTAACCTTAATTTTTACTGCCTTAAAGGACCGCTAGGGACCTTTTCTCACTTTATCCCAAATCTCTTTAAAAAAAATCTATAACAGTTTGGGGTTTAAAGGCATCGTTTTGGAGATGTATTTTTGCATCAGAAATGCCATTTGTTGCCATTCCAGGCGACAGGCACCTTTGCATAACCGGCATTTAACGAACTACGTGCACGGTGTTTACGCGTACGTCCAATTTATTGGTTTATCGTCTTTTTGGTCTTACCTTTTCATCGTTTCCGCCTGAAAAGACGCAGAAAACTGTGGTTGTCTGTATGGTAAAGCCGCGCGCTTCACACCCGTACGAGATCGGCGGCCGCGGCAGAGGGGAGTCCTGCCGCGTACAATAATGAACCAAAGGCAAAAAAGCCGTAAAGAGGTCCCTGACGGTTACTTTAAAAATACCCTTTTAGGGTCCTGCCAAGAGCCGTAACTGCCGGGATCATCATTCCAACTGTCGTCTACCTTTGCACCAACATTGCCTACTTTTCAGTCCTCAACCCAACCGAACTTCTATCTTCTGATGCTGTCGCTACAGTAACCTTAGTCTTACTTTCAATTTCAAAGTCTTTTTTAAAGACTTTCATTGAAATGACTCTCGGACAAAGTGCCTCTTATGTGATGCCTGCGCTGGTTGGGATTTTACTTATTGGAACACTCAATGGTCATTTGTTTGCTTATAGCAGGTGAGTTCTCACTTTTAATAATATTTCCTTTACGAAAAATTAAGATTAACTATGGCTGGAGCGAAGAAGGGAATGATGCCAAGTTTTTTGAACATCATCCACCCGGAATATAGGAGTCCAGAGTTTCTGTGTTGCTCCATGTGAGTTGATCTGGGTGAAATTGCAGTGTTCAAAGGGACCGTCGAGGACTTCCTCCTTACATTTTCCTGGTTTACTACAGTAATGTCGGCTTTAAAAAATTAATTTTTCTATGGGTACGGCAAAACCAGCCGGATTAGAAAACTGGTAAAAGCAGGACATGTTGATCGTTCGGAAGTACGGAGGACCCGGGGATCCTTGAGAAAAAGAGAAATTTTCAAAAAAAAGAAGTTTTTTTTAAAGTCTTTTGTTACAGTTGAAATTATTTTTCTTAAAAATGAGTTAATATTCAAAAAGGTTTCTAACGGCCCCTTTAAAAGGCAAGGTCCATAGAATCCCCCCCCCCACCCAAAAAAACAAAAAAACACTTGCTTTTATGGCAAAAGCGTTCCGGATTGTAAGTTTTAGACATAATTTTTTCATAACTTTGGAGGACGTTGACTGAAAAATACCAAATTTTTTTGGATGGTCCTACATTTCAATTTGCACTGCGCAATTGTCCCAAGAAGAATTGCGCCAGATTGTAATTTTTGGTTTTGAAAATTAATGTTTTAAAATTTTCGTCGTCGGTAAACATCTAATTTCGGTAAACAAATGTCGGTAAACATCTATCATATTTGGCGATTTGTTTCAAATGAAAACACCGCTAGCTTTCTCCATTTAAGAGTCCTGGCACGAAAGTACGCCAGATTGCAAAGTTTCGTTCTAAGTGCAGATGGTCCTCACATTTTTTTTATAACAAACCGATTGGGAGGAAATAGAACTTCACCGAGAACATTTGCAAATTAAAAGTACGGGTCCTGCCGCGAAAGCGCGCCAGACTGCAATTTTCGGGAGTTGCTGAAGGTCAAGGTCACGAAAAATCTCCAATTGTTTTTTATTACTTTTGGAGCTTCTAAAATTGTGTTTTATTTGTGAAAATTCAAATATTTTAGACAATGCTGCCAATCTCCTTCTCCTTCCTGGGCGATGTTGAAATTCTTGTCGGTTGGCTATCAGTAACTGGTATTCTCTGTACAATTTGCTCCATTTGTGCTTTAATTTTAATAAAAAAGACAAAAATTTCAGTTTCACCCAGAGCTGTGAAAGTGAGTTTATTTAAAAAAAATCTAAAATTCAAATCAATTTTTAAGTTTCACATAGCCTGGCCAATTTTAGGTCTTGCAATAAACTTGATTTTGTTCATTACCCCAATTGTGGACAGGCCCGTTGGTGCAATAATTGGTTTCTCGCTCTTCTTTGGAGGAATCGGTCAGTTTTTTCAAAAACTTTTAATTAATTTTTTAAATGAAAAATTGAAAAAATTCAGGTGCTTATTATTTAGTTTCATTTGTTAAAGGAAAAACAGTGATTTTGGGAAAAATCGATGGTAAGCTTTCTTCTTTATAATTTCAATTAAAAATTCAGAAAAACTGGCAAGAATTTGCGGAAGGTTGTTTTCTTCAGTTGTTGAAGGAGAGAAGACGAAACATCATCAGATTAAAATTTGCAAAGAAATTACCAAATTTTGATTTTTTTAAAATTAATAAAATGTTTTAAACTTTGTATTATTTTTATTGATTCAATATCATGTGAGGAAAACAATGCGAAAAAATGCCATTTTTTGTTAAAAACGGGTAAATTTGATTTTAGTCGCTGAATTTCGACAATTCAACAAAGGAAAACGTCAATAACTTTGTGAAATCGATGGGTCCAGCAGCGAAAGCGTGCTGAATTGCAAAACTTTTCAAATTCAAATACAGATTTATTTTGATAACACCAAAATTTCTAATTTAAATCGTCAATAGCAGTAATTTACTGACACAACTTTAAAAAGGAAAACCTTGGTCACACCGCGAAAGCGCGCCAGATTGCAATTTTTAGTTTTTTAAATCCATTAAAAACTCATTGGGTCCTAAATCTAAAAGGCGCTTTCGCCAAAGTTTCTTAAGAAAACTTAGCTGGTTTATACAAGCTAATAGCTGGGCACGCTTATATCAATTGGTCCCATAGCGATAGCGCGCCAGATTGCAAAGTTTGATCTTAAATCGCTTTAAACTGCCGATGTTTTTTTTTAAACAAAACTTTAGTGAAGACCGAAAGCCTAAATAAGAAGAGCCCGCCTAGGAGGTTTTTGAATTCTAGTTCTCTAGATATGCTAATCAGCAAAACGCAAAATTAGGTATGCCAATGCAAATGACTAGACCTCATTCTCAATTCGCTCATTTTCTCACCTCCCTCTCTCCCGCAAGGTCGTTTGGAGTAAGTCTCCTTATTTTTTGGCTAAATTATTGTATTTTAGTGACTACTGTCAGTCAGCTGCAGCAAAGAGTCAAGGAAATCCTCGCAGAGCGAGATGAAATGGTTTTGATAAAGGACCAACAGCTGAGGGATCTGAGGGCCGAGAACAGAAATCTCAAAAAGGAGGTGGATGAGCTGAAGGGAGAGGGAGCTCAGACAAGGGAGCCCGTTACTAACAAGGACGTCGAGAAGAAGAGGCAGGAGAACAGCCAGCTGGTTCTTCTGAGTCCTGGTTTCTCTCTTCCTCTTCGTTTCATTATGAAGGAGGTAAGAGAGAGAGAGAGAGAGAGAGAGAGACAGGTATGCAGCTTTATATGCATATGTATGTATGTATGTATGTATGTGTGTATGAATGTATGAATGTGTTCCTGTGTATGTGTGCATGTGCACATGTGAGTGAGTGTGTATGTGTATGTGTGAATGCGTGCGCGTGTGTTAGTAAGTGTGCGTGTGAGCGTGTGAGTGTGTGGGTGTGCTTTACGTGCATGTGTATATGTGTACGTGTGTGTATGTGATTGTGTGAATGTGTGTGTGTGCGCATATACTTTATGTGTATATACTTGTGTGTATGGGTGAGTGTAAGTGTGTGAGTATGTATGTGAGTGTGTGTACGTGTGTATGTGTGCTTGTGTGATTGTGTTTATGTGTGTTCGTTTACATGTGTGGATGTGTGCATGTGTGTGAGTGAGTGAGTGTATGAGTGTATGAGTGTGTGAGCGTGTGGGTGGGTGTATGCGGCTTTATGTGCATACATGTGTGTATGTATGTACGTGTGCATGAGTATGTCAGCGTGTGGGTATGTGTATGTGTGTATGTGAGAGATAAAACCATCATTTTAGTTGCCTCTTCCCGACCTACTCGCCTTTTCCAACTCTTGCCACGGACTCTACAATCTGGGAAAAGACCCCAGGATGGCTATTTCTGTGGAGATTGACATTGATTTCTTCCTCTGCAACGCGGGAAACGAGGAAGTCAGCTGCGATGAAGTCCACTTCTACTTCACTTGGAACAGCAACAAAAGAAAGAAGCTGAACCCCAAGATGATCGATTCCCTCGCCAACTCTAACATCAAAATCAACGTCGGAAAACTCAAAGCCAAGTTTTGTCCAACGGGCTGTGAAAAGATCGACATGGATCAGATTGCTGAGGTATTCCGGAGGCTCAAGGTTCAGAAGATCCGTCAAATTGACCTAGATGCATATGGTGAAGAGTTTATGCAGTTTATCAGTGGCCTGATTAAGGTAAGATGTGAGAAAAAAACGAGTTTTTCACTTCTATTGTAGACCTACAATGTTGAAATCATCATGGGAGAAATTTCCAACGGCTTGTTGCTTCAGGGGTAGTTTTTATGTATCTAATAGCTGGATTTATAAGTTTAGGTGAGAAAGATGCACGTGAAAGTGTGGGATGAATCTGAGAAATTCATGAGAAATTGTAACATCCCGGACATGAAGATCGATTCTCACGAATTTCATCAGCAGACTGTGAAAGTTGTATTGCAGGTAGGTAGTTCTTTCTCCCATGTCTCTTTCTCAACCTCACATGCTCACGTTCTCACGTTCTCACTCGCTTGCTCTAATCCCTACACATGGCCTCACATTCTCACAACTTCACTTCCTTCTAACCTCACGTCCGCAGAACTTCATATCCTCGTTTTCCCAACATCACATCCTCACACCCTCTCATTCTCGCATCTTAACATCCTCACATACGCATATCGCTACTACTTTACATGTTCACATTCACCCTACCCCTTAAATTCTCGCGCCCTCAAGTTATCGCATCTTAAGAACCTCATCCTCACAAGATCACATACTCACATTCACGTCCTCACACAACCTCATCACTTCACATACCCTCTCACATCTTCCCATCCTCACGTCCTCGAGTCCTCATTACTTCACATGTTCCCACGCTGACATCCTCACGTTATCATATCCTCACATCCTCACAATTCACATCCTACCATTTGAATAATTACACATCGTCACATTCTCGCATTTTGCATAATCAGGTAATAATCTTCACATATTCACGTTCATGTTGTTCACATCCCCTGCAACTTTACTGTCTCACGTCCTCACATTCTTTTATTTTCACATCTTCACGTTCTCACAGCTTCACTTCCTTACATTCTCACATCCTACCTTGTCATACCCTCATATTTTCACAACTTTGCATCCTCACACCTTCACAAAGTCACCTTAACAACACTTCTCTTCCTCATTGGATGATTTTCAGGCCTGGGCAAGGGGAGAAAGGGAGATCGAATACCTTGAGATTTTGGTTGGATTCGGAAAGCAAGTCTTCGACGGGATGCTGGCCAATGTCGCCTACAACTACCCCGTGGCAGTCAAAGGCCCCGGTGTTGTCCAGAGAGAGGATGGCAAGACCCTCAAGTTCAGCCTGGTCCCCCACTACGTCTCAATTTTGAGAAGCGGCTCGAAACTGACGATTCAGAAGGTGGAGCAGGAATGATACTCGTGAAACTGGAATAAAGGGGAAATCCTTACTTTTGAAGTTTTCTGTTATTTCTCAAATCAATATTCTCACAGCTAACCTTATTTCGGCGAGTTTTGGAAATGGGTGAAATTATTCTAATGTTGTTGTTCGAAATTCTCCTTACAACAGCATAATATTTTCACGAAACAGCGCTAGGCCCATTTTTCGAAGGAACTAGCTTTGGCTAAGACTATACTTGTTTTCTCATAGGTTAAAATGTTCTTCAAAGCGGCCTCTTGAACCCTTTAGTCATGATTTGTGTAGGGTTATCGCGTGAGTGCCCAGGTTCCTTGTTGAATCTGCAACTTACCCGAATAGCAAAGCTTTATTTTTCATTTAATTGTAAAACTAATTTAAATATCGCTTTTTTTAATTGCAAAGATTGTAGTATTTTTAGTCATTTATTTATTCAGTGATGTATTCTGTGTAGAACTGTTGGTTATCACAACCACATTTGCTTCTGTTTTGCCGAATAAAGCGTTGATGGCACTGCGGTGTTGACGGCTGAAAATAGTGTTTTCCTCACGCTCACACGCTTACACTCTCACTCACTCATCTCACACACCCACGCACTCGCACTTGCACCCACTTTAACACTTTCACACTCACACACTCACACATTCACAAACTTTCACACTGACACACCCACACACTCTTACACATACACACACTCACACTCACACTCACACTCACACACCCTCACAAAAAACCGACCTGAGTTTATAAAACAAAAAGCAGTGACAAGAAATCGCTCCATTTATCATCACGCCTGAATACATCAATACGATGTCCCGAGTTTCCTGTCTGATAGGAAGATTGAAAGCCAAAATCAGAAGACCATTTGTGAAAATCCACACAGAAATAACGATTACTATTTGAGCTGTAACTGGTTTCAGCAGCTGTTTGAACACGGCATCTGAAGCGTTTTCCGATAGGTAAAAAGTGACAAACCAGCTCCGTAGAGTTTGAAATACGCCAAAATGAAAATATAGATAACTCCTGTCAGTGGATAGATGACACAGGAAATTTTACTATGGACGTCGAGGCCTTCTCCCAGGGCGGTGATTACGTTGCACACCTTTATTCTAAATCGGGAATTAAAGGGGACCTCGTAAAATTGTTTTTTAAAGTTTATTTATAATTATTTCATTGAATTAATGTCGTTTTCACGTTTATGAAACATGCCCATTTTATGTGATTTGGACTGTAAAAGGGGCGCGTTTACACGGCCGAGTCTTGCAATTGCCGCACGGAAACACGGCAAGAGTGGGCGAGAGAGTGTGGGAAATGGAAAGACGCAGAGTTGGCGGCAATTTAAACGACAATTTCCCCAGAATTTCAAGCGCTTCTGAATCGGTTCATTTTGATCCAAAATGGGTAAAAGGGTTTTTTTTGGAATTCTGGGAATGAGGGCTTTTATCGCAAAATCAAAAAAAAACTTTCGGAGAACACTTACGTATTTGTTCTGGAGCGAAATGCATAAGCCATTCCTACAGAAGTTATACATATTGGTAGTAAAAGTAGGGAGATGAGAAAGTTGGCTTTGCTTTTTTGAAGTAAAGAGTATCTGAAATTATCAATTGGAGGCTAAAGTTGAAGTTGGATTTGCTCACTTTATAGGACGAATAATGGCGATGAGGCGGTCTAAAGCGACTGACAAAATGATGGGAGGCATGGCTAGTAGGCCAATCTGAGGAAGAATGATCCAGTAGAAACATTCCGATTGGGGCATCACAACTGGAAAAAAAGTGTCTATATGACCCTCTCTCTCTCACTCTCTCTCTCTCTCTCTCTCTCTCTCTCTATCTCTCTCTAACTCTCTATCTCTCTCTATCACTCTCTCTCTCTCTATCTCTCTCTAACTCTCTCTCTCTCTCTCTCTCTCTCTCTCTCTCTCTCTTTCTCTGCTCACTGTCTCCAAACACCCCCATCAAAAGAGGAATATGGGCTAACAGATGAACAGCATCGAAAAAACAAGTGACTGCTATCAAAATACTGCATGTTCCTTGCAAATTTCTGAAATTTTCTAATAATTTAAAATAAATTTTTACAAAATTACTTGTTTTTAAATGTAACCACCATCATCACAACATTTCCAATTGTTCCAACAATTAGGCAGATTCCATAAAAAATGCCAGCTGGGAAAAACTCTAGCCGTGGCATAACTTCTGAAAAATGGTGGCTCTAAAAATTTGTAATTTGTCCACTGAATTATAAGAAGGGGGCCACAAATACAGTGGCTTAATTTACCGTTTTCTAGAGAATGCGATACAAAAAATGTTTTTTGTACTGTACAAAAAAAAGTCACATTTTGATATTTTTCATGCAAAACTCGGAATCAAACATCTCAAAATTCTCACGTTTTTCAATCAACTGCGTAAACGAACGCATAACTGAAAGAAAACAAACGCTGTGGTAATTGTTAATGAAACTTCAAAGATCTTCAATTCAATTCAAATCTTGTTTTGTAAGACGTCGCTATTGAAAGCAGGGTGATGCAAAAGGAATGAAAGACGTTCATAGATCTAAATCAATTTTTTTGGAGGAGAAAAAGTTTGTTTAAGTTTTTTTTTTCATTTTCGATTTTTCATCAGAAGTTTGATTTTTAACTTACATAGCAAACAAATTGAAATTGACCATAAACGCGAAATTGACATGGAAAAGGGGAAAATATAGATCTTGACCATTTTTAATATAAAAAATGTAAATTTTAAAAACTTTTACATGCATGTTTCTTTGTGTATATGTGTATTTGTACGTGTATGTTTATGTGTGTGCTGATGCAAAAACTAAGAATCATCGACAATTTTTATTGCTGAAAATTGTTTTGTTAAACACGTTTTAGCAAAATGTTTGTAAAAGAAGCTTTTCTCATTTTTCAGAAGTTTGATTTGTGTGTGTGTGTGTGTGTGTGTGTTTGTGTGTGTGTGTGTGTGTGTGTGTGTGTGTGTGTGTGTGTGTGTGTGTGTGTGTGTGTGAAAGTGTGTGTGAAAGTGTGCGAGCGCGTGTTTGTCTGCGTTTGTTTGTGTGCCTGTGGCTGTCTGAGTGTGTATGTATGTCAGTGTATACATTTATGTCCCTACGGGTGTGGAAGTGTATGTGTGTATGTATGTACACGTGTATATCTGTATCTGTTTGCAAATGTGTACGTAGATCACCATGTTTTCAAAAGTGTATTTGTGAAAGTGTCTGTATTCTTCTTTTTTCACTGTTTGTGATGTGTGCATGTGTATGTATATGTTTTGTTTTTGGTTTTCTGAAAATCGAATTTTATTTGAAACTCAATATAATTTTAATTTGTATGACTACTTTTGATGTAAATAACAGTTTCAAACACGCAAAAGATACTTGTAAAGAAAGTATCGAACTACCCTATATAAGTTTTTGTTTTATGGCGAAGTGACTAAGAGATCGGACTGGTAATTCAAATTACCCCAGTTCGATCCCCGATCAACAAAACTTTTTTCTTCAAGTGTTTTGATAAAGCCTTACAATAGAAACATTTAGTTGCGAACATACCTAACAAACACTTTTTTCCTAACTTTTTAAAGTTTTTGTGAGTGCAATCTGCTTTCTTTTTTTTCCTCACAAAATTGATCTCTGAAATTCTCTGTTATCCACAAACCCGCGCACTGTACTCCCAATATCCAGGCGAAAAACAATCTTCCAATCTCATTATCCTATTAACAGATGAAAGCTACCCTACGTACCCCATTTTTCCATTCTACTCTCCTTAAAAATGATAAACTGCCCGACCCTGGAGGTCCCTCCAAATTGGTATTTTGTGGTCCTTAGCCATGTTTCCTATTGTTCCATAACAATCAACCTATATGTAATTTTCTGTATTATTTTCCGCTCCCCTCCTCAGATAAACAGGTACAAGTGGCATCTTCTTTGGCATCGAACTGTAGCTACAACCAACGATTTCCTGGTTTGAAAAAAAACTGAAAAACCAAACATTTCATAAATTTTAGATAAATTTTCTGGTGAAACCAACAGTTTTTTATCCCCTTTCTTGTGGTTATGGAAATGGGGTCCTCAGTTATTATAATCTAATTGGATCAAAAATCCAAGGCCCTGCTGTTTATGCGAGTGTGATGGCCACGAATGCGACTATTCTGCACCTGTTTTTCTACCGCTTCCGGGCAACTCAGGGAAAAAAGGTGTTTTCCAAAATCGACTATTTGGTTTTTGCATTAATATATGCAAATATTTTGGTTCCAATTATTGGGTTTTCTGTGGCTTATGGTGATCAGCAACATCTACTTCAGTTGTTTGAAAAGGTTAGTTTTAATTTTTTCCATGTTAGAAAAAGTATGGTCACAATTTTTTTTTCAAAACCTGCTCAAAATTTGGTTTAGGAAGTTGCGAAAAACTGGGCGCACCCGGATTCGAATAATGCCTTTTTTCTCTGCGTCTCTAACCTTCTATCCCAATTCTCTGCGTCTCTAACCATCAAGCCCATTTCTCTGCGTCTCTAACCCTCCATCCCATTTCTCTGCGTCTCTAACCATTTGTACTACATATTTCCCTGCGTATCTATCCCTCCAAACCAATACTCTGCGTCTCTAACTCTCCATACTGTTCGTCTGTGTCTGCAACTCTTCAACCCGTTTTTCTGCGTCTCTAACCTCATCCCATTCTTCTGCGTCTCTAACCCTCCATTCTATTTTTTTGCATCTCTAGCCTTCCATGCTATCTCTCTGCGTTTCTACCCCTTTATCCCAATTCTCTGCGTCTCTCATCCTCAATGCCATTTCTCTGCTTCACTAACCCTCCATTTACATCTCTCTGCGTCTCTAACCCTTGATTCTATTTCTCTGCGTCTCAAAATCGCCAGTCTATTTCTCTGCGTCTCTTCACGTTGCTATCCGTCTCTAACCCTCCATCCCATCTCTCTGCGTCTCTAACAAATAGGAACTTTTAGGATTTCTCCTGCATGACACTTGAACTAACTTCCCATCCAGACTTTACCCTTTTCAATCCCTATACCTTCCGCTACAGTGTCTGCCTTCCCCTATTCTTCGTCATGCTGGAAATTGCTATCATTAGCCTTTTATGTGTCTATCTAACTATGCACCACATCTCATCCTTCACTATATCCCCCAAGACTGCACAAATGCAACGTAGACTACTTCGCCACTTGATAGCCCAGGGCCTTCTTCCTGCAATCTTAATGGGAATACCTGGAGTAGCTATTGTCTACATCATGGCTACATTGACATTCGGCTATGATTGTGAGTCGAGTTAGGCCTATTTTCAAACCCACGCAAAATTGCGTAGTCAAAACGTAATTGAAGTTTTCGGCTCCACGCCGTTTTGCGTACCACGGCCAAATCATTCTGGCAGGCAGAAGCCCGTAGCTTTTTCGTTAAAGTTACCAATTACTATTTAAAAAATTGTTTTTTACAGTAATCGGTGATATTTTCCAATTAACATTCGCCAGCTATGGAATGATGGGGTCGATTGTGCTCATCGTGGTTAACTCAACTTTCAGAACATTTCGAAAATTGCAAATCAATAAAACAATTGTTTCTGTAAAGAAATAATAAATCCTTCTTGATGAGCGTATTCTTACATACCGAAGCAAATTTGAATAGATTTGATAAGTCCTTTCAGTTTTATTCCATTTTTTTCAAGGTGGTTATATATTTCTCAGCGGGTTTGTTTTTTTTCTTTAATTTTGCGTCAAAACTGGCGTCAAAGTTGAACCATGATAATTGAAAATTAGCACTCCCTCCATACAAATTTCGCAGAGCGGCCAGTTTTGACTCTAAAATTAATTTAAAAAGAAAATAAATGCAAAAGAACATAAATTTTACCACAAAACGTCTGATTATTTGATCAAAATTGGAGATTTTGTGGTTTCTAGGTGGAATTTCATCCAAAAATTAAATTTAGAGAAATAAAAATTGTTTTTAATAACCAATATATTGATTATTAATCAGTTACAACGTTTTGGTCGGTTTTATAATTTGGCCAATTTAGGCGCAGCGGCGCCCAACTTGCGTTGACACTTAATTCCACTGTTTCCGCGGGATACACTTTTTTCTGCTGAAAAAAATCACACAGTTTGAACCAACCCTCTACATTACATATCAAAAAATCTCAGATGCGTTTTTCCATATTTTCGAGTAAATCGAAATGAAAATGCGAAATTTCAATCGAAATTTATGAAATTGATGTAAAAATAACATGGCTAACATAAGTAGGCGTTCTGATTCCAGTTAAAATAATGGGCATTGAGCCCCTAAAAACCCAGGGTGGATATATATATGTTTATGTGGACATGTGTGTAGGTGTAGTTGTATGTGTGTACGTGTAGGTGTGCACACGTGTTTGTATTAGTCAGTGAAATTATGAAATTAAACACAAACCCCTCTCTTTTCTGTGAACATGCAGGTGAATAACAATCTGCGCAATCATATTTTCCAATAAACAGGTGAAATTTACCGAATGTTCCCAACTTTTCCACTCATTATTTGTTCTGAAAATGATAAACTGCCCACCACTGGCAGGCCCTCCAAATTGGTATTTTGTGGTCCTTGATTATATTTCATGCATATCTATCACTGTCAATTTATACGTCATTTTCTGTATAATATTCCGCTCCCCTCCTCAGATAAATAGATACAAGTGGCACCTTCTGTGGCATCAAATTGTCGCGACAATCAACGATTTCCTGGTTTTTAAATCTGGAAAATTAGAAAAATAGTGAATTTTAGATAAATTTTCTGGTAAAACCAACAGTTTTGTATCCATTTCCACGTGGTTATGGAAATGGGGTCCTCAGTTACTATAATCTAATTGGATCGAACATCCAAGCTCCTGCGGTCTATGTGAGCGTGGTTTTCACTGGTGCCACTATTGGTCATCTATTTTTCTATCGCTTCCGGGCGACGCAGGGGAAAACTACATTTTCCAATATCGACTATTTGGTTTTCGCTTCTATTTATACAACTATTTCGATTCCGATTATGGCGTTTTCCGTTTCGTATGGTAATCAGAAAGCCTTAATTCGCATGTTGGAAAGGGTTGGTTCTCATCTTCCTTTGTTAAAAATCATTTTACTTTTTCTTTCTTTCTCTAAATACTCTCTCTCTTTTTGACTTACTCTTTCAGTCTAACTTGCTCTCTCTCTCTCTCTCTCTCTCTCTAACTTACCCTTTCTCTATAACTTTCTCTCTTTAACCTACATTCTCTAACTTACTCTCTCTGTTTCTGAAATTACCCTTTCTCTCTAACTTATACTGTTCAACTTACTGTCTTGGACTTACTATCTTTAACTTTCTCTCCCTGTCTCTTTCTTATTCTCTCTCTAACTCTCTCTCTCTCTCATTTACTCTTTCTCTCTCTAACTGACTCTTTCTCTCTCTCTCTCTCTCTCTCTCTCTATCTCTCTCTCTCGCTCTCCTTCTCTTTTTCTCTGACTTACTTGCTCTAACATCCTCTCTCTCTCTAACTTTACTTACTATATTTCTTTTTAACTGTAAAATGTTTTTCTACGCCATTACCTTTTGCGAATTTCTCAGAGACATTCTCATAAAAAGTTTGATTATTTAAAAAAGAATAAGTAAGTAATGAAAATACGGAACCAAAACTTGTAAATGAAATCGGAAGTTGCATGAGAAAATCAGAGGCTGCTGATTACAACAAACAAACTTCAAAAACAGTTTAGGATTTTTCCTGCATGACTCCTGCCATTACATCCCATTCGAACTTCGCTGCCTTCAACCCCTACATCTTCCGCTACAGTGTATGCCTCCCACTATTTTTCGTTATGACAACATTTGCCATCTTTTGTCTATTGTGTATCTACCTAACTATGCGACATATCTTTTCTTCTACTTTATCCACTCGAAAGGCACAGATGCAACGTCGCCTACTCTGCCACCTGATAGGTCTCCTTCCAATTGTCTCCTTCCAACCATTCCAAGGTTGAGGTCTCCTTCCAACCATTCTAATGGGAATACCGGGAGTTGCAATTCTCTACATCATGGCTACATTGACATTTGGTTATAGTTGTGAGTTTGGTTTGCTTGTATTTATCACACACCGTTTAGCCTACTGTCGCTGAGCTACTGACGTTTTTAACTGCACGTCGTTTTGCGTACCTCGGCAAACTATTCTGGCAAAAGGCAGAAACCGCTTGCTTTTTCGCCAAATTTACTAAACTTTGTTTTAAAATTGTTATTTTCAGTAATCGGTGATATTTTCCAATTAACATTCGCCAGCTATGGAATGATGGGATCGATTGTGTTCATCGTGGTAAACCCAACTTTCCGAAAGTTTCATAAATCTCAACAAATTTTTGCAAAAACAACTGTTTCTGTGATGAATTAATAAAGTGTTGTGAATGTTTCACTGAACACGGAGACAATAAGAACCTTTAAAAATATTGTACGATCAATGTACCGAAATTGTTTAAAAAGGTTTGTGCAAACTAAAATTTATTAAGAATCTAATAGAAGTGACGTGACTTTATCCCAGCATCCAACGTTGCTTTTGGTACGCTTCCACACTGAAACTTGTCATGGGGGTGCATGTGGGTGCGTGAGTGAGTGGGAGAGAGTGTGCATGTGTGTAGGAGAGAGGAGTTGTATGTGTGTGAGTGAGAGAGAGAAAGAGAGAGAGAGAGTGTATATGTGTGTGTGTGTGTCAACCTCCGACTTTACCATCCAGTAAGAAATTGGTTCAACCAAACGAAAAGTAATGGGATCATTGCTTGTTTCCAACTGACAGCTGTAAATAATAAATGCTTTACATACGCTTCTATTTGCCTGATAGCTATCTCGCCCATATTGCTGCCGCACGTTCCATAGATTACATCAATCGCTTACAAAATGAAAAGCTGCCCTCCCCTGACAGGCCCTCCGGAGTGGTACTTTACCACCCTTGAATATCTATCTATTATTTCTATTATTTTGAACGTTTATGTCATTTTCTGTATTATATTCCGTTCCCCGCCTCAGATGAAAACGTACAGGTGGCATTTGCTATGGCATCAAGTTGTGTCCACAGCTAACGATGTTTTGGTAAGTGAGTGAGTGAGTGAGTGAGTAAGAGAGTGAGAGAGCAATTTTCATCGATAATATTTTGCTTCAGATTAACTTCCTTGTAAAGCCAACCGTCTTGTATCCACTTCCATGTGGCTATGGTAATGGAATTCTAACAAAATATCAAATTGTTGGCTCCCATATCCAGGCTCCTGCCATATACACAATGGTGGTGATTGTTGCATCAACTGTTGTCCATCTCTTTTTCTACCGTTTTCGTGCCACTCAGGGAAGAAATTTCAACCGCTCCGATAAACTTTTATTGGGATTTTACTACAGTGTAATTGCTTTGCCTGTGATTGGATTTGTAGTGGCTTACAATGACCAAAAGTATCTTGGTGGGATGCTGCAAAAGGTAAGGATGGGAAGTTGTACAATTTTGTTGCTCCAACTCAAACGTGCATAAAAATAGCATTTTGGCTGAAAATACTGGGTTACAGGGGAAGGACCCCTAAAAAAAAGTTGAATCTTATTCCCAGAATTCCGAAAAAAAACCTCTTTTACCCATTTTGGATCAAAATTAACCTTAGGAGGGCTTGAAATTTTGGGGAAATTGTCGTTTGAATTGCCGCCAACTCTGCGTCTCTCTATTTCCACACTCTCTCGCCCACTCTAGCCGTGTTTCCGTGCGGCAATTGCAAGACTCGGCCGGGTAAATGCGCCTCTTTTGCAGTCCAAATCATATAAAAGGAGCAAGTTTCAGAATCGTGGAAACGGCAAATTATAAAGAGACATTGAAAAATCAATTTTAAACCCTGGAATTTAGGAATTTTCCTGTGTAACTAACGAAATCCTCAGCAACCCAAACGTGGCCATATTCAACCCATTCATATTTCGATACAGTGTTTGCCTAACCCTTGCTTTTGTTATAATATTCCACAACCATGTAAATTTTACCTACATTCGTCTCACAATGCGTCACATTTCCTCCTTCACTCTGTCTCCTAAAACTGCAAAACTTCAGCGACGTCTTCTATATCACCTGATACTTCAAGTTTTGGTGCCAATTCTTTTAATGGCGATTCCTGGGGCCCTTATTTTACTCATTATCTCAACTCTAACTTTTGGTTACAGTTGTAAGTGTTTATTAATCTGAAAGATTAGTGTTTTTTTAGTAATCGGAGATATTTTTCAAATTTCTTTTGCTGGCTATGGAATGATGGGGTCGATTGTACTAATTGCCGTGAATCCAACTTATCGGCTGCCCGATGTTATTAGCAAGAAGACAAATAGAACAATAGTGTCATCGTTTGTAAAACCGTAAATTGTTGTATTGTAAAATTAAATGTGTTTAATTTTTTATAACTTTTTAACGATGAAAATATGATCTACATTAGTTCGAAACTAATTTAATGTAAATTTTCTGCAATGTTTTTTTGGCGCATCAACCCAACATGATCAATAAAAAATGCTTAAATTTAAGTGTAAAAAATGAGGCTAATCTCAGTTCAATCTGTTACATTTTATTCTTTTTGCACATTTCTGGCACGCGATCGCTTCAGGACCCAATACGATTAATCAATATCAAATGATTTTCTTTAATAATTTTTATTGATTTTACCCAGGCTATCGATTGAATTAAATATCAGTTCAATCCTATGCGTTTTTTTTGCAACGTTATGGCACGCGATCGCGTCGAGACCACCCAGACGTAATTTTCGACCGACCTACTTTTGTCTAAAGTATCCACATATTTTAATTTAAAAATATTAACTTAATGTGTGTATGTGTATTGGTGTGTGTGTGTGTGTGTATTATCACTTATCAATTGCCAAAATTAATTTTGTAAACTACGTCAACTTGATATTTTAACATTGAAAAAAATTTGGCAGATTTTTATTGAAATTATAATTCAGGTTTCCATTAAAATTGGCTTTCAAATATTATTTTTTTAACACTTTATTTACATTTCTTTTGCAATTTTTTTGCTCTTTTTCAATGACCTCAACTATCCTAACCATCAAGTTTGAAATTGGCTCAACCAAATGCAATGTAATAGGATCACTGTTTGTTTAAAATGGACAGCTGTAAATATTCATTAGTTTATAGCCTTTAGATACGCCGGCTTGCCATTTCGCCCTTGCTGCCGCTTGTCACAGAGATCACATCTGTTGTTTATAAAATGAAAACATGCCCTCCCCTGACAGGCCCTCCTGACTGGTACTTTACCACCATGGAATGTGTATCTGTGATTTCTGGAATATTGAACGTTTATGCCATTTTCTGCATTATATTCCGCTCACCTGCTCCAATGAAAAAATACAAATGGCATTTGCTTTGGCATCAAGTTATCGCAACAGTTAATGACGTTTTGGTGAGGTTTAATGCGAGAAAGAGAAGAGTGAGAGGCTGCTAGAGAGAGAGAGAGACAGAGAGAGAGAGACAATAAAAGAGATAAATGCAAGTTTAGATCACCTTTCTGGTTAAACCTACCGTACTATATCCACTTCCGTCTGGTTTTGGCAATGGCATACTCACAAAATATCAAATTGTGGGCTCCCATATTCAAGCAGCTGCAATATTCACTTTGGTAGTGGTTATTGGGGCAACACACCTTACGCACCTTTTCCTTTACCGTTAACGTGCTACTCAGGGAAGGGATTTTAACCGTTCCGACAAATGTATGCTAGGATTATTCTATAGTGTGATTGCTTTGCCAGTAATCGGATTTTGGGTAGCCTATGATAATCAAAAGTATCTTGGTGAGATGCTGCAAAAGGTAGGGAGTGTTGAATCTCACGCGTACACATACACACACGTACATACACATACTTGCACACACACACACACACACACACAGACACACACACACACGCACAGACACACACGCACAGACATGCACACGCACAGACACACACGCACAGACATGCACGCACAGACATGCACACACACACACGCACAGACACACACGCACAGACATGCACGCACAGACATGCACACGCACATACAGTGCCTGCCATAAGTATACGGCCGCCTTTCTTTTGAGATTTTCAGTAAATTTGCAATTTTTTTTATAAAAAAGCGTGACATAACTTATTGCATTCAGCATGCATTTATGAACAGATTATTTTTTAAAGATCGAATTTTCATTACTTACATTCCCGTGAGGGTCCTTGAATCAGGACCTGAAGCGGAATTTTTCTTGGTGCCAAAACAGACGTCATTCGATAGAGCGTAAAAAGTTATCACAAGATCTGTTCTTGTTCGATTTTATAAAAATTTCCCTCGTGAACAGAGCGGTTTGAAAAAAAACAATTTTTAATTATAAAACAATGGATAATCAAATGCAGAATAATAAAAATTCACTTTTGGCTGCCGAAATTTGAGTTTTTCAAACCGCTCTGTTCACGAGGGACATTTTTCTAAAATCGAACAAGAACAGATTTTGTGATAACTTTTTACGCTCTATCGAATGACGTCTGTTTTGGCACCAAGAAAAATTCCGCTTCAGGTCCTGATTCAAGGACCCTCACTGGAATGCATGTAACAGAGTCGTATGCCAATGAAAATTCGATCTTTAAAAAATAATCTGTTCATAAATGCATGCTGAATGCAATAAGATATATCATGCTTTTTTTTAAATGCAAATTTTCTGGAAATCTCAAAAGAACGCACGCACGCACACAACTCGGCAAACCCTGAATTTTTACCGGTTAAGGAATTTTCCTGCGTTACCAACGAAATTTTAAAAAACCCTAACCTGGCTTTTTTCAATCCTTTCATATTTCGATATAGTGTTTGCCTAACTCTCGCCTTTTCTCTTACATTTCACAATCATATGAATTTTACCTATATTCGTCACACAATGCATCACATTTCCTCATTTTCCCTGTCTCCAAAAACTGCAAAACTACAACGTCGTCTCCTATATCACCTTATTCTTCAAGTATTGGTTCCAATTCTTCTAATAGCAATTCCTGGATCTCTAATTTTGCTCATAATTTCAACTCAGACTTTCGGCTACAGCAGTAAGCTATGTATAGTTTAAATATCGCTGTTTTTCAGTCGTTGGAGATATCTTTCAGATAATGTTTGCTGGATACGGGTTTTGTTTGCTGGATATATGATAGGGTCAATTGTACTCATTATTGTGAATCCGACTTATCGTTCCTATAAACTGCCAAAGGTGCTCACCAAGAAGACAATAAGAATCAATGCTTCATCCTTTTTGAAACCGTAAAGTATATGTTTATAAAGTTTGCTTACTAACATGACTATCATGAGATGACTAAGGAACAAAAAACAATTGATGCCTTCAAATTTTTAACAGAGGCTCAAACAGTTATAATAACTGGTTAACATATATCTCTTGCCAAATGGAATCCTGCCAAAACCGTCTTAGTGCAGCCGGGGTTGGCACGCACTTTTGCGTATTGCGTATAGGTGGTATGGCATTTTCGGCTTCACGCCGTTTTCATTGTTTCTGTTTTAAAAAAAACTTTTTAACTTCATTTTTTAATGTTTATGTATTGTAAACTTGTTTTATTTGCATGTATAACAGAAATGTTTATTTTAAGTTGGGTGAAAATTAAGTGAAACGCTCATTCTGAGCTTGGTTTTGGAAAAGCCGATATTATAGGCAAATTATCGAAACCTTTGATTTTCACTATATTTGCCTTTTTTTCACCTCAACTTTTTTTGATTATAATATGTACATATTTGTTTCTTTCAGTGAGAATAATCGTCGCCAGAAGTCTACGCAGTCCTGGCCTCTAGATGCCAATAGAAGCGCATTTGCCTAAAAAAACTAGCATTGTGTTGTATTTTCCCGATATTTAAAAGTGTTTGCTTTAAAAGAAGCTTTAAGTTAATGTTTTAAGAAAAAATCCTTGTGCCGGATGCAGGTCGTTTTTTATAGGTTGTCTCTGTAGGCTTCTGAAAACATAGTTTAATTAGTTAGTTTTAAAGATAAATGTAAAATTTAAAAAGAAAACAGCAAAGAAACACACCTTTAAAAAGCTTTACACATAAATTAAATTGAAAAAATGATAATAAAATTACTTTAAATAACACAGTAAATAAGACAAATTTAAACCAAAAAAGACAAAAATTCGGTATAATATTTGGAAAACTACTGAAAACATGAAAAAACCTTGTTTGTCCAAAATGTAAAAAAAATTAAAATTAATCCAAAAAAGTTCACACAATTTTTCACACAATGTCACGTAAACAATTTATGTTTGTCGGTGTTGAAAAAAAAGTTCCTTGACGATAGTTCTACCGTAATCTCGCAAACTCACCTGCTTTTCTCATTTTCTCAAATAGCAATCTGCGTCAAACTTTATAATTCCAGTCGGCGTGTTCTTTCTGAAACACCTGGTTGGCATACGATTGCCGCCTAATAAATCGCATTCCGCCTTGATTGTAACGACCAACCCCCGTATTTTTACGTTTCTTTTTTCGCAATGTCTCCTTCTGGAAACGACGGCTTTTTCCCCGATGGGCCAGGTGTGGGTAGTCCCATCGGTGAAGTAAGTTTGGGATTTTTAATTAATTAAAAAAATTTTAATAATAAAAAAAATTACAAAATTGCAAATTTTAGCCCGACGTTACCGTGCCATTGGAACAAAAAGGCTTTCTTTTCTACCTAGGAATCACAGTCTATATTCTAATGTTATTTTCATCACTTTTCATAAATTCTCTCATGATCTACGCCTTCGGCCAAAATTTCAAAACTTTTATTCAGGTTTTCAATTTAAATTTTTAAATTTTGATTAATTTTCAGAGACCATTCTTTTTCTTCCTATTACACCTTCTAGCTGCCAATCTTTTCGCTGTCTTGGCTAACTTTTACTGCTCCCTGCCGGTAAATTTCATGGGAGACGCAAAAGCAATTCAAGCTTATTCTAAGACAAGTAAGTCGTTCTTTTTAATTAATTAAATAAATAAATGGAATTTTTCAGCGGTTTATCGTATCTTCAGTAGCATGGGAAACATGTCAGATCAAATGATTCAGTTCATCACTTTGTTCATTGCATTCCACAGGTTTTGTATTTTCCTTACGCCAAGAGTGGGAAAAATTCTTTTTAAAGTGTAAGTTTAACGTACTGGGCCTAAATTTTTTTGTCAGCCAAAATGCCGCTCTTTTCGCTAATTGGTAACCAAAGGCCGCCTGGTCCGCTTGTTTTTAGACGCGAAGGCTTATTTTGCTTTTTGGTAACCAAAAGCCGCCTATTGCGCTTTTTTTCAGCGAAGGCCGCTTATTCAGCTTTTTGGTAGAAGAAGGCCGCGTGGACCGATTTTGTCAACCAAAGGCCGCTTATTCCGCTTTTGGTATCCGAAGGCCGCGTGAACTGCTTTTTGTCAACCAAAGGCCGCTTATTCCACTTTTGGTAGCCGAAGGCCGCGTGGACCGCTTTTTGTCAACCAAAGGCAGCTTGTTCCACTTTTGGTATCCGAAGGACGCGTTGACCGCCTTTTGTCAACCAAAGGCCGCTTATTCAACACTTTCATACGGGCCGGCCCACCACAACCCTTTTTTGCAACCCCTTTAACAAGGTTTTGTTTTTGCAACCTCCTTTACAAGGTTTTCGTTCATTCAATTTGTAGAATTGGGTTGTTTTGCCATAGCGAGACGCATTTATAAAAAATTGATACAGTATACATACGAATCAAATATCAGTAAATTTAAGAGACCGAAAAACATTTGCTAGAAATAAAGAGCCAGAAACCGGGAATAACAGACCAATTGACACTAGTCGCGAAATTGCGTACATAATTATGTGTTCAAGCATACGTACGTACAACTTTGTCAGGGTTACATTTGCATACTGCTGGAAAATCAGGATTGGCAACGACTAAATAAAAACATATATATTTTTAGGATCCCAGAAGTAATTTCAATTACGCTTGTCTGGGCTTGGGCTATTTTCGTTGGCACCTATTTCACCATCAATCGCTGTGCATTTGAATACAAAAAGGATAAACACCTTTTCGAATTTGAATGCGCCAAAATAAATGTTTTTACGGCAAAATCAATTTTCACAGTAAGTCACCTTAAAAAAAATTTTTATTCACAATTTCAGGCCTTCATGGTCCAAAAAATAACCTTCCCAGTTGTCATTCTACTTTTCTATGTTATAATTTTTATAAAATTACTGGCCTTGAAAAATTCTACTGGGAGTAGCAGCTACGGAGAGAAACAAATGCTACGCCAAGCAATCTTCATCTTTGTTGTTTTTCAGGTGAGTATTTAGTTTTCAGTTCTAAAAGGTTAGTTTTACGTGCACCTGTTCTTACCTCTCAATTCACCTGTTCAATTACTTTGAGTCACGAAAAGTGATTTATCACGAAAATGAGATTTTCGTAATTGTCATTTTGCTGGGAACGGGGGATTAAGCAGTTACATGATATAATTCCGTTTAATAACAATAAAACCGAGAGATTAATTAGATTGCATATTTCTTGTTTGTTTCCGCCGTTATCGTACGGGTGTGGGTTTGCGAGAGCGGACTTAGGTAGTAACATTGGTCTAAAACCATTTTTTTCTGATTATCCCATTATAATCCCATATTTGCATATTTGAGAAGAATCTCCGGAAAACACTTTGACTTTCAGGATAAAAAAATTTTTAAATTAAAAAAGTACAAAAAAATGTTTTTTGAACTTTTTTGCGGTTTTTTAGTCTACAGGAAAATTTTATTTGGATCTTTTTTTAAAAACATTTCCCCTCATTTCAATTTCCTTGCAAACAATTCGGGGTAACAATTAAGGGTGATTTAAAAGTCTTATTTTTTCCCTGGGGAATCTTAGTTTCTGTCTCTCAAAGCCCCATATGATTAAGACGTGCTAGTATGACACTGAAAGTAGGGCACGTCAACAATTCGAGAGACTTGGAAAATTGCCTGGTGGTTATTAATTGACTTTGATGCTAAATTTCTTAAAAACAAGAAATATGTATACAAGCAGCGGTTTTTTTTATTTTTAAAATAAGTCCAAGTTCAAGCTGTCCTATTTATGTGACCGTCAGGGACATTTTTCACTTTGTCTCACATTTAAGAGCATGAAAAGTTTTTGATGAAAATATATACCTAGTTTGGGGCTCTAATGCGTCATTTTGGAAATCTGCATCCGAAATGCCATTTCTAAAGAAGCAGAAAACTCTATACTCCTCGCCCATCGAGCTTAGAATGAGATTAAACTAACCTGCACATCTAACTAGCAAGAGAGCGCGCACAATGAGGAGACGCAGAGTACATTAGCATAACCATGGCCATTTTCAATTGACAAGCTCGATGGGCGAGGGGTATAGTTGTCTGGCATGGTAGCGCAGCGATTTTCACACCCGTACGAGATCGGCGGCCGCGGCAAGGATAGTTCCTGCATACAGTAATAAACACCATAAGCAAATACACGTCGAAAAGAGGTCCCTAGCGGTTCCTTTAAGTATTTTTTCAGCTCTCAACAGCCTTAACAATCTACTTCTTAACAGCCACCCTATCCGAAAGCTTTGTTTTTCTTACAAAACGACTTACAGCGACGGTATAAAAATCTAACTTCGATAAATGTTGCTTCTTTCAGGTGGAGCTGTTAGCTGGAGCCCTCTCTCCTCTTTTTGTAATTGTTACCAGTAAAGAAATCAAGAGCAGTCTTCGATGCTCCATTTCAATCAAGTTTACAAGAATTCAGCCTTCAACAACTTCTCCATCAGTCAGTGGAGCTTCGAGGGTTACAATAAGGAGAACGGTTTGAGTATGAACGAATAAAGTTGTTTTGCCTGCATGTTCTCTCTCTCTCTCTCTCTAACTCTCAACCTGGCCGTCTCTCTCACGTAGTTTGCTTCTCTACGATTTTGGATGACTTCAGATGACGAGGAAAGACGAAATCATCAACAATTTCTCGTCTAATTAAAAATGCATGTTTCTCACGACCATTCCTCTTCTTGCAGCTGAGGGTATTAATTTTTAAACTCCGGAACAAAAAATGGTACCCAGTAAAGAAAGATGAGCGTTTTCAATCCCACGCAAGGATAATCCATCTTTATTCGTTTTGGGATCATTATTATCCACTGTTCTAGGCGTTATCCTCAAAAGTGCAAAACGGCTGCAATGAAAAAGGCGGAACTGAAATTTTCGCGGGTGTAATACCGTGTCTCAGCGAGATCTCTTTTTACCATGATATGGGCGTTTCTGAGCGCTGTCTTGCCAATCGTTCCATCAGCGGAGGAGTTCAAGAACCATTAAGGATAGAAAACGCAACTCTAGGGACGACAACGGATTCTACGACAGCCATAATTTCCACTACTCGCTTCTAACAAGGTAAAATCACAAAATCACAACAAGGTAATAAGGTAAAATCATTATGAGAGAGAGAGAGATAACGTATCGCAGAGAGAAAGAGAGAGAGAGAGAGAAGAAGAAGAAGATAATAGGGGAGAGAGAAATAAACAGAATTGTGGAGAGAGAGAGAAAGAAAGAGAAAGAGATAGGGGGAGAGAGATACGCAAACGATGCAAATTGCTATTTTTACAAATCTACAGATTCAGAAATGGTTTGCATCGCTGCGGATGTGTATAAGAAGACTTTCCCCGTCTGCGAACTCTTCGCAATACTCTCTCTTCTGAATTTTAAGTGGGCTTGTCTCAACGCCATATTCTTGACAATCGTATCAGCCGAAGAGATCAACAATCTTCCAGGAATAGATTGGAATCTGAATTTCAAACACCACAACGGATTTTTCCAAGTCACCGCCACCCATCATTTCCATTATTGGTTAGTCCAGATTCTTGTTTCTCTTAAAAAGATCATCAGGGGCCTTTTTTACTTTACCTCATAATAAAGAGCCTGAACAGTTATTCAAGAAATTATATATAAGTTTGGGGTTCAAATGAGTTATTTTGGAGATGTTTGGCAAATCTGTGGGAGGGGCACCTTGGTTTATCGACTTTTTGTTCGTTTTTCTTCTTCTTTGAAAATTCAATGTTCCCGCCTGAAAAGACGCAGAAAGCTCGGGTTGTCTAGCATGGTAGCGCCACGAGTCTCACACCCGTGTGGGATCGGTCGCCGCGGCACTGCTAGCTCCGCCGCATTCAGTTTTACACCCTAAATTTTGCATTTCAGGTTCGTCGAGTCCCAGAACAGTCCCGAGAACGACCCCCTGATCTTCTGGTTCACAGGTGGACCTGGATGTTCTTCCATAGATGGCCTCTTAAATGAAATGGGACCATTCACAGTCTCCAAAGATGGAAAGAAACTGATCCAAAATCAGTACTCCTGGAATAAGTTCGCCTCAATTGTCTACATTGAATCACCCGTTAGAGTTGGATTCTCCTACGCTACAGACGGAAACATCACCGCCACTGATGACCAGACTTCTCTTGAGAACTACGAGGCTGTCAAGCAGTTTTTCCAGGTTCTTTCTGATGGTGTTATTCCCTCCCACTCTCTTCCTCTCCTTCCCTCTCCCTCTCTCTTTCTCTGTCTTTGTCTCTCTGTCTCTTTTCTCTTTCTCTAGTTGAAAGTTGAAAGAAGTGAAAAATCGATGAATTGAATGCAAATTTCCAGACCTTTCCTAACTTCCGAAGTCACGAAGCTTACATCATGGGAGGGTCTTACAGTGGCGTCTTCGTCCCTACTCTCACTGCACGCATTCTAGATGGACAGGGTGACTTTCCCATTAACCTTAGGGGAATAGCAATTGAAAATGGATATCTCAGCGAAGTTCTCTTCAACCGAACCACAGTTAGGTAAGGGCTAGTAAAAATAAGTCCATGCAAACAAGAATGTTTTAGGTTTGCTTATGAACGTGGCTTACTTGCGGAAACTATCTGGAATACCCTGGAAAACGAATGCTGCAATGGACGCGTTGAGAATTGCGATTTTAGACAGGTCACACACTCACGTTTTCTCACTCATGCTCACACTCAATTTCACAATAAACCCACACTCACACACACTCACAACCTTTGTTTCCAGTTGACTGGACCATGCAGCACAACCGTCCGTGATATAACCGATAATTTTATTTGGTACTCAGGCATTCACCCTTACGACATCTACAGCGACTGTAAAGTATGCTAACTTTAAAGGGGAAGGACCGCGTAAAAATAATTTTTCGGTTTTTGTGATAAAAGCCTAGATCTCATTCCCAGGATTCCGAAAAATACCTATATTACTTATTTTGGATAAAAATGAACCGATTTAGGAGCGCTTGAATTTTAGGGAAATTGTCATTTGAATTGCCGCCAACTCTGCGTCTCCCCATTTCCCACACTCTCTCGCCCACTCTGTCCGTGTTTGAGTGCGGCAAACGCGTAAAACGGCCGTGTAAACGCGCCCCTTTTGCAGTCTAAATCATATAAAAGGGGTATGTTTCGGAATCGTGGAAACAATGTCTTCTCAATGCAACTATAATAAAGATACTTTGAAAAATCAATTTTACGAGGTCCTTCCCTTTTAATATTCTTCTCTTATCCTTATAGGAAACTGAATTCGTGGATTTCCCTTGCACAGACAATTCTAACATCAACACATTCATGAATGACCCTGAAGTCCGAAAAGCCCTTAACATTCCATCTCACTTGGGTAAGTGGGGCGTCTGCAATAGTGACGTCATTAAGACCTACAAGTGGGAATCACCCGAGATGGCTCCTTACGTTAAGGTTGGTTAGAATTAAATTGGAGTAGTAGCACTTAAAACGAGATATCTCTAAGGAGCGAGCTGTAGCGATTACCATGCGAAAAGAGAAAAATGAATTTGGCCAAAACTTTGTAAAAAAACATTTATTTGACCCAAAAACACAATTCTAAAACATTTGGGTCAATATTGGTTTTTTTACTCCGGGTTATCGCGCGCGCCTGGGTTACTGTATCTTCGCCAAAACTCTTCTAAACCCCTAACATATATACTTTTTTCGAAAGCTCTCGTCATTTAATTTGCTTTTTAAAGCAAAATGTCACAAAAAATATTATTGTTTCAAAATTGTTTTTGCGTTAAAGAATGCGTTCTTTTTACTGTTTTTGTTGTTTTTAATCATTTTATTCAAAAAAATAAATCAAAAACCTTAAAAAAATTTTTGTGACATTTTGCTTTAAAAAGCGGAATTAAATTTAATATACGAGTACAATGGTTAAACCTTTTCAAAGGTTTTATAGTGAATTTCTGTGGCAGATTATCCGTAGAAAACGATGCAGTAGGTGGCGAGTCTCGCAAATTGACCCACAATAGTCAAAAAATAGAAAAACCTTGGAAAAATGAAAAATTTGTCGGTTTTTTGACCGTTACTTTTTCAAAATACGAAAAACTTGCGTTGACATGTTTTACAAACTTACTCAAAATAACGAGAGATTTCGTTAAAAGTATATCGGGGTTTAGATGAGTTTTTGAAGATACAGTAACCCGGGTCAAAAAATCGATATTGACCCAAATGTTTCAGAATTGTATTTTTGGGTCAAATAAATGCTTTTTACAACGTTTTGGCCAAATTCATTTTTCTTGTGTAGCAGGGGTGTGCAAATTTTAGAGAAAGTGCATTTTAAATGTTCAGAAAATCGTCAAAGCTGGCGTCCCTGTGCTTCTATTCTACGGAGACACCGATATGGCTTGCAACTTCATGATGGGACAGCAGTTTGCTCAAAACCTTGGATTAAATGTGACATCAGCGTTTTAGCTTCTCAATTACTATTGTTTTAGCGCACCATGGACAAACGCTCTTGGAAAGTTGAAGGTAAACGCCAAGTGGCGGGATTCAAGACCGTTTATGAGGGCCTCACTTTTATCACCGGTATGCTGTGGTCATGTTGTCAATGGAGCACGTTTTTAGTCAAAGGGGGAGGCCACGCGCCTGCACAGTGGCGGCGTCCTCAGACCTACTACGCGGTGAAGCAGTTCTTGAGGAATCAGCCTATATAAACATCTGAAAACATGGCAATTGTGATAGATGGACAATAAAGATTCAAATAACTCTCTCTCTCTCTCTCTCTCTCTCTCTCTCCCGATTTACTATTCCTCTCTACGATTCCCGATGACGAGGAAAGGCCAAATCATCAGCAATTTGTCCATCTCATTAAAAATGCATGTTTCTCACGGCCGTTCCTCTTCTTGCAGCGGAGGATGCTACTTTTTAAACCCAGGAACAAAAATGGTGCCCAGCAAAGAAGGATCATATTTTCAATCCCACGCAAGGATAATCCATCCTTATTCGTTTTGGAATCATTATTATCCACTGTCTTTGACGTTGTTTATTTCTCCCACCATGATGTCATAGTATTTAGCAACCTGTTTGCATCACTTGGTCTTTGAATTCTGAGCAGTCATCAGAATTTGAAAACACTAGGCGAGTCTAAAATAGCTTAAGAATTTTTACTAAGAATGAAGAAGAGAGAGAGAGAGAGAGAAAGAGGGAGACAGAGATACAAAGACAGAGGGAGAGAGAGAGAGAGAAAAGGTAGAAAAGGCTCTTTTTTCTCTTTATCTCACTCTCCCAACTTCTCCCTCTATCTCTCTTTCTCTCTCTCTCTCTCTCTCTCTCTTTCACTTTCTCTTTTCATTTTCTCTCTCTCCCCTCCCACTCTCGTTCTCTTTCTGTCTTTGTCTGTCTCTCTCTCTATCACTCTCTCTATATGTCTCTTCTCTCTCTCTCTCTCTCTTTCACTTTCTCTTTTCATTTTCTCTCTCTCCCCTCCCACTCTCGTTCTCTTTCTGTCTTTGTCTGTCTCTCTCTCTATCACTCTCTCTATATGTCTCTTCTCTCTCTCTCTCTCTCTCTCTCTCTCTCTCTCTCTCTTTCTCTCACTTTCTCTCTCTCTCTCTCTACAAATCGTAAAGCCATCTCCCCAGTTCCTCTTCCCAAAACAGCTCACTCTGTTTTCAGTGCATGCGAGAGTTCCGCCCTTCCGTGACCCCTCCTCCCCAATGCATATATCCGTTCGCAGGAGCAGCCCAACCGGCGTCACCCCGAAGAACCCGGCGTCCGCAGCACTCTCAATTCGATAATAATCAGCCTCGAGTGCTTATCTTATCGCGCCGCCCCTCCAGACACCGAGTCTCCCTTCCTTCAGCCTGCAGCAGTCCCACCCCCAAACCGAGTGTTTGGTCAAAACAACAAAACCCTCCCCATTCATTACATGAAGCTATAACTCAACTGACTCAAATGTCACCCCTTCTTATTCTATTTGTTGCCTCCACTTTGGCTCAAACTTGCTACGACCGATTTCCACTAAAAGAAACCGTATCCACGGTGAAGAAAATGGTTCAACAGTACGGCAAGTCGGTCAATGAGACGGATTCTGATGGAACACAATGGATCAATGTTCTTCTGGAGGAGAAGAAAGAAGGATACAAGGTGAACTGTGACCCCGAAAGGACAGGGAGAGATAAGTGTGACAGCCGGTGATAATTCACAAGTTTGTCTGCGCTACCGAAAAAAAACGCGATTCCGAGAAATCAACGACATGGGGGACTTGGATAACACATTTAGCAGAATTTTGGGTCCCGTAGCGAAAAGAAAAACATGTAGAAAAACACTTGAACACTTTTTTGAATTCGTTGATCTCTATGACGACACTTCCTTTCTTGTGTGAACAACACCTTTTGATGCCGAAAACTACGTATAAACACATTTTCCGTTTCTTTGAAAAGTGATTTCTGCAAATATATGTCTGTACAGCCGGAGAAAAACAAATTTGTAGCCACAAACAGAAGCCAGTCGTTGTTTTTCTTCTTAGAATAACAACTGAACGGCCATGCGGAACATTTGCAAGAGATTAATGTGAAGGGGTGAAAAACAAATTCAGATTTGTGTGCCTCGAAAAGGATTTGAAAAACAACTGGGACAGAGAGAGAGAGAGAGAGAGAGAGAGAGAGAGAGAGAGAGAGGGGGGGGGGAAAGAGAGTGAAGAGAGATAAAGAGACAAACAGAGAAAGAGATAGACAGAGACGGAGAGAGACAGGGAGACAGAGAAACAGAGATAGGCAAAAAAGAAACAGACAGAGAGACAGAGAGAGAGAGAGACAGAGACAGAGAGAGATAGAGATAGAGAGAAAGGGAGAGAGTGAGAAAAAGGGAGAGAGTGAGAAAAGAAAGTGAAGAGAGAGAAACAAAGAGAGAGAGAGAGAGAGAGAGAGAGAGAGAGAAGAAAGTGAAGAGATAAGAAAAGAGAAACAGATAATTAATTTTAAAACCTGTAGGTGAAAGATCCCTTTATATAAAACGCTATGGTTTCCGTGTGTGTGTGTGTGTGTGTCGTCTATCAGCGTAACCTCACGCTATCATTTCCTCCAGGGGAAAAGGGAAACCGGCAGGGGCAATGAGTCTACGTTACGTGAATGCGTATTCTTAGACTCATTTCCCCTCATTCTCTACACTCTCAACCATTCATGCGGTTGCACCGTGCCATGCAACCGAAGGCCATCCAACCAAGCGGCCGAAGGCAGCCCGTTCAAGCGGCCAAAGGCCGTCCATTGATGCGGCCGAAGGCCGCCCATTAATGCGGCCAAAGGCCGCCTGTTCAAACGGCCGAAAGCCGTCCATTGACGTGGCCAAAGGCCGCCCGTTTAAGCGGCCGAAGGCCGCCTGTTCAAACGACCGAAGGCCACCTGTTTAAGCGGCCAAAGGCCGCCTGTTCAAACGGCCGAAAGCCACCCGTTTAAGCGGCCAAAGGCCGCCTGTTCAAACGGCCGAAGGCCGTCCATTGATGCGGCCGAAGGCCGTCCGTTAATGCGGCCAAAGGCCGCCTGTTCAAACGGCCGAAGGCCACCCGTTTAAGCGGCCGAAGGGCGCCTGTTCAAACGGCCGAAGGCATTGACGAGGCCGAAGGCCTCCGGTTTAAGCGGCCGATGGCCGCAACCAGGAGAGAAGCGCGGCCTTGGCCGCGCTTACTCTCCTGGTAAAGGTAAAGAAAAGGGAAGTTAAATAGAGAGATAGAGAGAGAAACAGAGAGGGAGGGAGGGAGAGAGATAGAGATAGAGATACAAAGAGACAGAAAGAGAAAGAGAGACAGGCAGGGAGAGAGAAATCGTAACTTTCAATTTCAAAATCGCGTTTTCAGCAGGATGACGTCACCTACTTCCTGAACGACAATTCCCTGCCTCCTGAAAACACCTTCTATTTCGATCAACTTCAATTCCTCTCAACTCCTTCCTTCGTTGTGAAGTCAATCTCAGGAGAATGGAGTGCATCCCATCCGGATAACACCCTTCTGCTCTCAAAGATTAGCTTCACTTGTCCTGTTGGTCAACGAGCTTGTGGTCTTCGATGCTGCCCGGAGATCAACTATCTCATTCAGAAGGTAATTTAGGGTATTCATCTACTTTAGAGAGAGATTTTGTTTATAAACAAAAGAGTGTTTTATGACGTATCAACAAGCTGCTTTTACCAGGACGGGTTAAAGATAACATAACTGGTAAATGCGCTCTAATCGCACTTTTGCCAATTTTTCATTTTGTTTTAAGAGACCACCCCTAAATTGATGTAGTTCTAATTCCCTAGTGTTGCATCGGAATATTACCTAATTAAGCCACGCCCATTTACAAAACGTTTGGCAAGATGTCTTCCAAAAAGCGTAAAGTCAACCAACTTTGTTTGCCTTGCTATAACCCAGTTCCCGAAGTGTTATCTCTCTTTTGAAAGTTAGTGTCAGCAACTAGCTTTTACCTTTTTATGCTTTTTGGTCCATTTTGCAGTTTTTTTTTGATAGATTAGAGTCACGCAGTTGACGATAAATTGCAGGATAGGAAAGTTCAAACTACAAAACAACTTTAAATTAGGGTACTTCACGCTATGAGGTTTGGTTAGTGAAGATATGTTTGGAAAATTTTAAAATTTGGATTTTAAGGAGAAAAAATCTATTAAAAATTTAAAAAAAAAGATAATCAATTTAAAAACATCATATAACACGCAAAATGAAATGTTTGGTGTATTTAGTCTATTTTGTTTTTAAGTTGTTTTTTCGGGATTTTTTTAAAAGTTAATTGATTAAAAAAAACTGTTTAAGAAGAATAATTTGTTGAAAAATTTACAAAATTAAAAAAAAAAACAAATTATGAAAATGCGCGAAATTTTTTCATTAGTATTCTCGTGATTTTTGTTATTTTGTTTTTAAAATTTGTACATGTTTAAATAATTTTTTAAACAATTCTCTACAGTTTTTTTTAAAATTATTTTGCTGCCAAAAATTCAAAAAATCGATAATTACCAATTTGTCAACAATTTAGTTTTAAACTCTTAGGTTTCTTAATTTGACTTCTTTTGGCTGAGTATCAATGGGAATTTTTGCGAAATTAAAATTTTAAACTTAAAATAGTAGAATATAAAAAAATATATTGAAGATAGATTAACCCGAAAAACCTGAAAGGCGAACGCTAGAAGCTAAAAATTGAGGTTTTCAAAGCTAGTTAAAATACGTATTAAAAGACATATAGTTTGTACTTTAATTTACAACCCTGTTTTCTTTCCCAATTGATAGTCTTTCTTTCTTCTTTGTGGCTGTTTACGTGCTAATGGCCCTCGGACACAGTTATCTCCGTCTTCGAAGTGATAAGAACGCTTCCCCTCGACTTACGTGGGTCGACGGCCGAAAAAGAGGAGCTTAGCCGGGCAGTTCTTAGTTCTTCTTAAGTCACGCAAAACATAGAAATCAACTTGGTTTCAAATCAGAAGTTTAAAAAAATAATTTTCGAACCTATACATAAATAAAAGTTAGAAAGAGAAAAAACAGATAAAAGTAAAAAATAAAACGACCAACCGCAAGAGTGACGTCTTATTGAAAGGTGGCTAAGTTATGCCAAAACCTAAATTTTGAATGTTACTCATTTGAAATTCAGTTTTATAAAAAAAGAATTTTCGAAACAGGCAGATTATAGTTTGTAAAAAAGCAAGGTTGGCAGCAAGAAAGCACCTATTACCAGGAAAGCATCGAGGGTTTGAATCCGCCCCAGAGCAAACCTTTTTTTAGTTATATGTATAAATTATACAATATATCTAAATTTACAGCAATTTTTATTTTAAAAACAGTTCCAAACAAAGATGCAAAATAATTTTTAAAAAATTCGAACTACCCCATATTTAATTTTCTCTTATTGACCAAGTGGCTAAGAGGCCGGAATGGTAATCGGAACTACCCAAGTTCGATCCTCGGTCGCCAATTTTTTTTCTTTTATTATTTAATTTAATAGTTATACCGAAACAATTTTTGTTAAAAAATCATATTAATTACATTTTTTTTTATTTTTTGTAGCTTTTAACCATTTTTATTACGGGCCGCGGGCCGTCCATTTCGAAGAGGTCGCTCTTGACCCCCTTGGTTGACCATCATAGACCACCACTGAGGACCACCCAAGTAGAGCATCTAAAGTTCAAAATACATCCATCTTTTGGTATGAATGTACCCCTAAAAATTGGACTTTGCCCCGTAAACAAGGCCACCAAACAGTACACTTGTTTACCTAAGCGCTTACCTATGACTGCCTACACCACTCAAAATAATGCAGTTCAAAAGTATTTGATTAATGACATCAAAAATAGACAACTTTTTAATTGACAGTTTTTTAAATAGAATTTTTCAGCTGCTGGTGGAAAAGGCGAAAACAACGCCCAGTGGAAAAATCGAAGATAATGAATCAGTGGAGCATGATGACGTCATCTACAGCACTTCCGCCAGAAACTCATCCTGTTCTTACACTTTTTCGTATCACGATTCGATTGTAAGGAAAGCGATGAGGGAACAAGAGGTGAGTCATGGGTATTTTTTTGTTGGGAAGGAGTTGGGCAAAAACAACGGATAGGGACCACCATGTTAAAACTGCCGAGACCACCCAGCCAAAACTTCCGGGCCACACAGTTACAACTACTCGGACCACCCAGTTTGCCAGGACAACAATCAATACAACCCGAACCACGCAGTTGAAATTGACCAGACCACCCAGTCAAACCTAACCCGACCACCCAGTAAAAATCCCATACAAGTAACCAGGGTTCGATCCCGACCGGCGCACTTAATTTTTTCTATTTTATAAACCTTTAAAATACATTATATAAGCAGTAAAACCGCTACAAAGTGATTTGCTAAATGTTAAAATTTAGACGGGATAGCTAAAAAATATTCAATTTTTCTGTTTCCTTCGTAATCACCGGAAACATGCGTTGATTTTCGGTCGACCACTTGCCAGTCGCGTGACAATAAAAAGTAGCGTCATGGGCTTGTTAATGGCTTCGAAGTGCACAGAAACAGATCACTCGTGATAGCAAATGAAAAATTTGTTATGGAACTTTGGGTGTCAGTTTTACTTTCAGAATGAACTAAATGATGAAATGACAAATGGTCAGGAGTCAAGTAACTTTATTAATTTATGTAAGCCTATATCGAACCGTGGCCTTACCTTAACTTAACTTAAACTCAAACTTGTGGAACCTTGGAACTGGTGTAGTTTTTTGACTGGGTGGTCGTCCGCCGATTTCGTTTGGGTTTCAGCCGCAACACAGCACGGAGGGGCAAAGGCACAGAACGCAAAAAAATTCGGCGCGTAAACGAAGTGCATGCTCGCCGTAAAGTTACATTTTTCCGAAATCCATCAAAATTATGAACATTTTGGACAAACATATTTTTTTGTATTTTGAAAAAAAGAGATTTTTGTGTGATTTTGCTATTTCATTAAAATAAATTAAAGAAAAAAAGTTTTATCGATGGGGGATCGAACTGGGGTAGTTTAGATTACAAGTCCGACCATTTAGCCACTTGGCCAAAGAAAACGACAAAAAGTTGTATCCTCCGCATTATATTATTTATTTTGTTTTTTAGAATTCTTTTACAACAACATTTTTAAGGGGTTTAAAATACGTTAGATTTGACATTGGATTTTCATAGAACCTAGGGCCGGTCTGATTTTCGACCACTCTTTAAAATAGCATTTTAAATATTTTTTTAAAAATTGAAGCTTCAATTTTGAATTCAAAACCCATTTTCAGCTGACAATATATTTCAACTGTCCTACTGACGACGGTTGTTGTGGCCTTTCGTGTTCTCAATCACCTCAATCGGAACTTTCTCGTTCCCCAAGAAGTAATTCAGGTAATAAATTCCAGGAAAAAAAGTTTAAAAAAACTAATTTCCAGACCTAGCTACAGTATTCTACTTAGAAAACCGGCACGTAATTCTCCTGGGCGGCTGTCTCGTATTTCTCTCTTTATTCGCCGTCGTCACAACTCTCAATTACCGGTAATGCGACCGTGATAAGGCGTTATGGCGCTTTTTGCAGGCAACACCGCCGATCTGAGACGACGGGTGAAGCTCCGCCGTTGAGAACGAGTCACGAGACACAGACGTCCACGATTTCTCTGGAGAAGAAGGCTCTGTTTGATGTTTAACCACATTCTAGGGTAGTGCAATGATTGTCTCTTTGTATGTATTGTGGTCGGGTAAGATTTAGCATAATAAATGTGGTACAACTTTAGTTTAAAGATAATTTTATATTTTGGTCTCTCTCCTCTCTCGGTTTCTCTCTCTCTCTCTTTTGCTCTCTATCTCTCTCTTTCTCTCTCTTTCTTTCTTTTTCTCTTTCTCTCGTTTCTCACTTCTTGTCTCTCCTTTCCTCTGTCTCTTTTTCGCTATTTCTATCTCTCTATCTCTCTCCCCCCCCCCTCTCTCTCTCTTTCTCTCTCTCTCTCTCTCTCTCTCTCTCTCTCTCTCTCTCTCTCTTCTAACTAGCGTATTCCTATTTTTCTGCAATTTGCTTAGCCTCCAAAAGTCACGTCGTAGCAAAAAAAAGCTCTGCGTGCATTCCTTGAACTATCAAAAGTCCAATTACATTCCCCGTCTCGCGAAGCAATCAAATCAGGAAGTTATGAAAACTCCGTGCAGAGGTCAAAAAAGGGACTTTTGGATGCCAAGGAAGAAAGAACTTAGAACACTAAAGTCTGACATGAAGAAATTGCATATTTTTACTTTAACGTAAAGTAAAGAGCTGGAAAAGTTATTTTAGAAGATATATAGCAGTTTGGGTTTTAAATGTCATATTTTGGAGAAATCTGCATCTAAAATGCCATATTTGGCAGTTCCATGCAACATGCAAATTTGGAAAAGCGGCAGTTTAAAAAACTACGTGCATGCTGTTTATGCGTCCGCAAGATCCTTAATTTTCAATTTTCCCGCCTGAAAAGACGCAGAAAACTCTGATTGTCTGACATGGCAGCGCCGCGAGGTTTAAACCTGTACGAGATCGGCGGCGCGGCAAGTGTGGTCCTACAGTTATAAATACCATACGCAGCAAGCCGAGACAATAGGTCCCGCCGCGATTGCGTACATTGCCTCTCTACAAAATGGGTGACTTTTTTTTATTTTTCCTTAAAGTTTATTATTTTCTTTTAGTTTTCATTGTTCTTGGTTTTAGTATTTTTAAATTTTCCTATAAAAAATTTTTTTTTAAAGTACAAAACTGCGAATTTCCGGTAGTTTTGTATTTTTAAATATCTGTCTTAAAAGAGAGACATCCTCCAACACTAAAAAATCGAATGTCATGGATTTTGGACAAACGCTGTCAAAAAACTTATTTACCGAAAACATAGTTGACCTAAAACACTATATTGAGAGTTTTAGGTCAATATCGATTTTTTATCGGGGTTACGGTAGGTCATCCCTGGATTACAGTAGGTATATTCAAAGCGGTTCAATTGAGGAGATCTTTGCGGCAATCGATTAAGCAGAACAAATGTCTTTGGAGGAATCTGTTTCTTTTTTGAATTCACTTTTTCCCGCTTTTTTCGGTATTTTTTTTTTTTACAGTTCCGCAATTTTTGTATTCAGAATCACGTCGAAGCTAATAAGAAAACCCTCGCATTCCTAGAACTATCCAAAGTCCAATTACATTTCTTGTCTCGCGAAGCAATCAAATAAAATAAGGAGTAATATGAGACCTGCGTGCAAGTTCAAGGGCCTTAAATGAAATTCGGAGAATTTTATGAATAAAACAATTTTTAAATCCATTTTCCACAAAAATACATCTTTATTAAAATGCTGATGCCACACTGACCACTTGTGATTTCTTTTTGTAGAATTCCATAAAACCTCGTCGATAGTCTCTACTGAAAAATAAATTTTTTTTAAAATTTCATTTCGAAAATGTTACCTAACAGCAAAATAAGTGAAGGAATTTAACGTCAATGCTATATTTACAGGAAGACTGGAATACATGGCTAAACTAGCGGATTCAAGTCCTGAAATCTACCTATGATGGTTGAAAATTACTCAAAATTGAAAACTCAAAACAATAAACTGAAAATTAGCAAACCTGGTTCTTTGAGTTGAGTTATAATGAAAATAGAAGTTGTGGCAGAAAACCAACCACCAATAAAGAGAAATAGAAGAATGGTTAGAGGTTTCATTGAGAGTTTGAAGTCTTTGCCTAAAATTTCATAAAAAATTGTTTTACAACTAGATTGCCCGATGTTTACGCGTTATGACATAAGAATCTTAGTCCGTTGTTTAACGGTTTTTTTTCCTTTTAAGTAGATGTTTGTATGTGTCTGCTCGATGTTTATCATCATTATTCCTCTTAAAATGCTCGTCGTTTTCACTTCTCCTAAGTTTACACAGTTATGTTAATTAGATTGTGCTTTATATTCCTCAGATGACTTTACATCAACTGTACTCGACGTTTACATGCCTCTGTCAAATGAGCAATCCTTACGCCTAGCCTGCCTGCTTTTTACGCTTTTACAACATTATTTAAACTTAGCATGCCCGCTGTTTACATGTAAGCTGCAAAGATTAAAACTACAAGCCACTCAACTGTAATGAACTCAAAAATGTAGAATAATGAAAATGTCCCCTACCCTTTGACTAAACATATTTTTTCTTCAACTAAATGTGAATCACTGAAATCTAATTTCTCTAGTCACAAATCACATTTCTTTGAAGTTTTAGAAATGAATCACAAATCACCTTTACCTAATTGCCGATAGTAAACCATAATCCAAATTGTTATATAAACAAAAATAGTAATTAAATTAATTCCCATCGCAGATATTTCCCATTGAGTCAGGGAATCACCAAAAAAAGCACCAAGGATTATGCATAATGTTGGGCTGAAAAGTCCTATTTTGTTTGTAATTTCGATCGTTTAAAAAAATTAAACAAACTTTTCAGAATTTTTCAACAAATTTCTGTAACCGATGAATAAAAAGAAAAGAGCATAGATGACAGGAAGGATATTCATAAAAACGATATATCCTGAATTTTTTACGCCAATCCGACGATACCTGAAAGTGGAATTTTAATTTTCAATTAAATTTAAATTTTTAAAACAATATTCTGAAAAAAACTAACCAAATTGGAAAACAGCAGCCGAGAAGTCGATCTAATCCTATCATTAAATTCATGAAAATTGAGTAAGAGAGGAAACAAGTGAAGGGGAGTTGGATGTAGAAACAGGACCTGGAAAAAACTGTGAAAAAAGCAAGAAAATGTTTTTGGGCACGAAAAAAATTTTGTGATAAAAGACTCATTGCCAAAATTCCGAAAAACTACCTTTTTTACCCATTTTAGGTCAAAATCAACCAATTTAGGAGCGCTTGAAATTTTTGGGAAATGTAGTTTGAATTCCCGCCAACTCTGCGTCTCTCCATGTCCCACACTCTCTCGCCCACTAGCCGTGTTTCCATGCGGCGATTGCAACAATCGGCCGAGTAAACGCGCCCCTTTTGCCGCCCAAATCATATAAAAGGGATATGTATGTTTCAAAATCATCAAAACGATAGATATATTCAATGAAAGTATTTTTTTAAAGAAAAATTTGATAAAAACACATTTACGAGGTTCATCTCCATTAATCTCGCCCCCGCCTTCAATATGGCATAAATACAACTATCATATGGATTATAAATGTACTTGAAAACAAAGTTTTTCCACAAACCACACTATCAAAACATAACTTTATAGAACATTATCAGAAAAGAAATTCCATCAACGTCGTTTTTCATTATGACATCAACAAGTACTCGGAATTCATTATTTTCCATAAAACTGTGTGTTTAAATTTGTTATTACCTTGTCGTTCTATAAACCGAACCAAAGAAAACATCAATAATGTAGACAAAGAGTCCTGACTGGTGCATGATATCACCGAGAGCTAATAAGGCGATTAGTATGTTACAGGACGATTGAAGGTATCTGAATCACGGATGATACGTTTTTTAAAATTCTATGTTTTCCTAGTTTAGGGAACCTTTTTTGCTTTATCTTAAATTTAAAAAACTTAAAACGTTTTTTGTTTGGGGTTGAAATGCGTCGTTTTGGAGATCATTTTCGAATTTTCAATGTTCCCGCCTGAAAAGACGCAGAAAACTCTGGTTGTCTGACATGGTAGAGCCAGCAGTTTTACACCCGTACGGGATAGGAGGTCGCGAAAAGGGTAGTCCCGCTGCATTCAGATACAAGCCTGTGGAGATACGCATTCAGATCCTAGGGAGATACAAGCCGCAAAGAGGTCCCTGACGGTTCCTTTCAGACTGTTTTTGAACTTACTTGCATCGAACAGTCACAGCAATAAGATGCAAATTTCCAGCTATACCAATTAAGCAAAGAAAAGCCAGAATGCCTGCTGAAGGAATACAAAGAGATCTCAGCCTTTCAGTAGCGTTGAAATCCATTGGAATGAAGTATTTTCGTCCCCAGGGAGGTAAAATAGGTGGGAAGTGGAAGTTCTCAGCTCAAAATAAGCACAAGAGGCGTGTTCTCACTTTGTCATCAATTCCGCCCTTGATGTAATATAAAGCAGTTGAACGTAATATACCATCATACATGTTATGTAATATATAATAAACTGCACTTATTGTACGTGACAGGTGGTTTCAAAATGAAAATTAGAAGTTTTCGTGACAAAACTTTCGATGTTCGTTGCTTTCGGGTTTTTACACCTGTTTCTATTGTAAAAACCTAATTTTAAATAATAAACTATGTTTAAAGGGGAAGGACCTCGTAAAAAGATTTTTTAAAGTCTCTTTACAATTGTTTCATTGAAAAGATGTCGTTTCCACAATTCTGAAACATACCCTTTTTATATGATTTGTACTGCAAAAGGAGCGCGTTTACATTGCTGATCTACGTGTATGCCGCACGTAAACACGCCTAGAGTGGGCGATAGAGTGTGGAAAATGTAGAGACGCTGAGTTTGCGGTAACTCAAATGACCATTTCGCCAAAATTTCAACCGCTCCTAAATCGGTTCATTTTGATCAAGGTAAAAGAGGTAATTTTTGAAATTCTGGGAATGAGATCCACACTTTTATCACAAAATCAGAAGTATATTTTTTCGCGATCCTTCCCCTTTAACTAAATAACAATTTCACACATATTCAAATTTCATTAATTTTTTTTTCAATAATTTTGGGAAAAGTTCATTCGTTTTGGGTATATGTTTTCCCTTTTCTCTTTTTCTTCTCTCTCTCTCTCTCTCTCTCTCTCTCTATCTCTCTCTATCTCTCTCTTTCTCTTTCTTTCTCTCTCTTTAGTTTTGGGCATATTTCTCTGTCTCTGCCTTACTCTTTCTCTCTTTTCATTCATTTTGGCCCAAAATTATTTTGGAAATATGTTTCTCCTTCTTTCCGATCCTCTCTCTCTCACTCTTTCTCTTTCTCTCTTTCTCGCTTTATTTCTTTCTCTCCCTTTCCCACTCTCTCTGTCACTTTGGGCATATGCCTCTTTCTCTCTCTCTCTCTCTCTCTCTCTCTCTCTCTCTCTCTCTCTCTCTTTCTCTTTCTCTCTCTCTCTCTCTCTCTCTCTCTCTCTCCCTCTCTATCTCTCACTGTCTTATCGTAATTTATGAATTTACATAATCCCAGATCAGCCAACATGTTTTAACTTAGAAAAATTCACCGTTGCCCGACGGAGATGGTTTACTCTTTTCAGTGTTACGCGTGTGCTACTAGTCATCGACTAACCATACACAATATTTTGTATGGTTAGTCAGATTATCAGTTTCACACGCGAAAAAATTTGTTTGTGTGTTTTTTATTCAAAGGCTTTGCTTTTATAATCCACGTAAAGACCAAAATAGATGATTCAAGCTGTCTCCGGTCTCCCTTTCCGTGAGTTAACTAATCCACTTGTTTGTTTTGCCATGCACGAAGTGGATTATTTCAGATGCAGACCCTTGTGTCAACATCTGGAATAATCCCGTTTCAAAATTTTGTCATTAAATGGAAATGGAACAGATTGTCATCAGTTATCTATTTTTCTAAGTTAAAACCTTTTGGAAAACTTTTATCCCTATTTTTATGTCTCACACATCAGTTATACGGGTTAATTCCGGTTTAAACCCCGTATCAGTTAGCGACCGATTACGTCTGAACTTTTGTTCTTTGCGGTATGGCGAAAAAAGTCGTGTGATCAGGTTTCCCTTTTTGTCCCGAAGACGCTTTTTCTTATATTTTTTAACTTTTGGATATCGCAGAGTTGTTTCCGGTGCATTCGATGTAAACAAATGTGAAAAACAATGATGCAAACAGATTATGCAGAATTGTCTTGTTAAATGAACCAATTTTGTTTTATCCATTTAAGAAACACGTGATTTAAAAACTTTTTCGTTTTAACAGCGTAATTCCAGGACTCTTTTTTTTAAAAATTGTCTAATTCCCATTTTTCGATTGCTGAGTGTTTGGTCTAACTTAGTGAAATGTCTGTTTTACTTAAAATCAACAAAATGCTAATTTTCGTCTGTTGTCTTTTGTAACGCCGAATTTTAGAAGAAAAAAACACACTAAATCTAAAAAAAATCATGAGGGTTTTAATAGGACAGCAAGAGTTTTTTTTTCAAATTGTTGTTGACGTATTACGCCAAAACATAGATCAAGACAACGCGGCAAACGATCAACTCCTGTGTTCGTGCAACTTAAATTTGGCCCAAGTTCCTCACTGTGTATGCCTCCTTCAGCGTGCGGCGAAAATTGATAGGTTTATTGAGATCGTAAACCATCCCTTCTGCTTATGTCTAATTTAGCATTTCGACGAAACATCTGCTAGGCGCTCGGTCACTGTTCTCTGCGCCTCCTCTCAGCCCGCGCCGAGGGGGCCAGGGGCGTGGCCCTGCCGCCGCCTTTCTCTCTTTGGCTCGGCACCGATCGGCGGCTCCCCCAATCCCGCTGGCACGGACCGTAGGATCACCTCTCATGTAGTTCCCTTTCTTAGATGAATAGTAGAATAGAAATGATCCCTATTGTATGAGAGCCAGGTGTGAAAGGACCAGCTTAGGCTGCTTCGGGAAGTGACCTTCTTGTGTCGGCCCATTGCACTGCTACACCCGGGATTGTGATATGCTTCTTGTGGCCTGCACGGCAAAACTCTAGCGTATTACATTGGAGGTCCCGGTTTTCTCTCCCAGTTTTTTGGACCTCCCCGACACGAGTTGTTTGTCTCCCGTTGAGACCCCCTGCACTTATTTCCTTCTGAGGTGTGCGGTAATAAGACGCACTTTTATAAGACCTAGGCACGGGTTTGGTATTCCTTCGTAGGATTAAACTTTTACCCACCATAGTAACTGTTTAGGGTTGAATTGTGCAGAATTCCCCATCCCCCCCCCCCGTAAAAATACAAGTGGTGTCTTTAGGGCCCCTGTTTCCCTATTGTATTTTAAGACGCCCCGGCTAATGGCCGTTCCACATTTAATGACCGGACCTCTCTCTTCTGAGACGTTTCCTGCCCTTTCTGTGGACCCTCATGTAGGAAATCCCCATTCTTCCACTCCATAGCTAGTTTTCTTCCCCGCTATGGTTTTTCTATCGTTTTTAGAGACCTTAGCGCCTTCGTTGAACGGACAAGTTCAGAGATTGTTTCTGACAACGAAGGAGCCGAGGAGGGAACAGTACGCGAGTTCTTTTGTTTTTATCTTTCCTAAATTCAAAATTTTACTTTTCCGCGTACTTTTCTCTCTTTTGGCGCAGTTTACGTTTGCCCACGGCCAGTTTGTACTTTATTTTCTTCCTCTTTTATCATTTTCTTTTGTTTTTCCCCTCCACGTTCTTAGTAAGACCTTTTGTGCCTTAGAACGTTGTTAGATTTTTCCCATTCCTTGGAATTGTCCAAAACCCTCTTCGTCTGCAAGACGCTGCCAGAGTGCGCCATTTCGAAACCCTTTTGCCGCCATTTTCGTCATCTTTTGCGGCCGCCGAAGGAAAACAGGCTGACTCACGCGCACCTGACCCCTCGTCGCTCGGATCGTCCGGCGCGAGGCGTAAACAGCTGCGAATTGAGGGACCGACATCTCCCCTCTTTTCTTTTCGTGAGTCTCCGGGTTTCGAAGTTTCTTCATTAAGAACCGGAAGGACAAGCGCACCAAAGGAGAGGATGAAGGACATTGGATATGTTCCCACCACTGACGGCCAGCTACAGGACAACAGCTGTCCGAGTCTCCCAAGAAAGATGGATTTGGCAAGGAGTCAAGAGCCAAGCAGGATGAGACGGATGTCTCCAATCTTTCTGAAGGAACGCTACGTGGATTGCGTCGTCATCAAGGCTACATCTATTGAGGACGCCAACGACATTGTGCAACCACGTCAAAGAAGTTCCCCCTGCTGGATCCTCAAGGATCCCATGGCTTCTGGTTTGCAGCAACCCTGGAAACCAGGGTTACGCTGCTACTACTTCGACCTTTCGTCTTCTCGCGGATCGACTTCTCTTGAACTATGTTCGTCCACTCCTGCTCCAAGCAGACTTTCAAAGTCCGCTGGAGGACTCTTTGACACACTTGAGATTTCTAACAGAACAATCGTAGAATCTCTTGTCTTAGAGCAAAGCAGGAGGATGAAGCATCATCGTCCCAAGGACCTACTTCCTTTCATCTGGAGTCTCCTGGACAATTGATTGATCTTCAATCTTCATCTTCTGGACGAACACCGCTGTGTTGTACCTGCTGCTGGATGAAGAAGCAGCTACGGTTGAGCTGATCGCTTTTGACGGATTTGGAAGAACTCCTGAGACCAATGTCTGGTATCGAGAGAACCTCTGGAATTGAAGAGCTGACGATACCATCGTTCTCTCCCAGTCTCTTCCCCAAGGAATCTTTACCACCAAGGTCTTCGTCATTGAAGAATGAAGAATTTCAACCTTCTGCTTCTGTAAAAAGAAGACACAAAGACGGATTTGTGGTTTTGATGCCCACCGTCTGGTACTTCTTAACCACCACATGTTTAAGACGTCGTCTGATGTAACCACACTAAGTCCATCAGGACGTCTGACAAGAACTTGTCGACTGTCGTCGTCTAAGACTATGGATTGCGCCTCCTGCGCATCGTGTCTATATAGAGTGGAGTAGTTTACCTGGAGTCACCGGTTACCACTGCCACATTAGATATTGAGTTCTACAAGATCGCCAACAACCGAACGAACCTCTGTGAAGTCCACAATCAGATGTATTTGTTTGTGATGACGTTGACAGTGGACATCCTAACCACTGCTACCAGAGTGTCACCGGAAAGGTTGTTGCCGCCAACCTTTGAACTGCTTTCTCCCCTGGAATAGAACGACAGTTGTCTCTTCGCCATCATCAAGATGTACTCCTGCAACAGCTTCAAGTCAGAAAAGATCTTCGCTGCTGAAGGAGTTGGCCACACCACCTCCGGTTTCAAGCGTCATGAATCCGGATTAGAAGTCTTGTTGGGAAGCCTTCTCTGACCATGTCTACGGACTACAGAGACACCTTCTGTGCGCCCACCTTGACTCTTGCCTGATGGATCCGTTGACCGTTGATGGACAAGAAAGAAAAGACAGATGAGGAGAGAACAATCTGTCTCTGCTGTGCACCACCAGCTGAAGTTGTCGTGGACGGTGACGATCGTCCCTATTCTATCTCCTGGATTAGGAATCGCCAGCAACCGCTCTTACTTTCATTGTCAACGACCATCATCTTTGTTTTCAAAGAAGAAGCACCATCTTCTTCCAAGTTATTGTCCAGTCAGTCTTCCTGGATCAAAGAGCGTCTACGGACTGCACCAGTTAGACTTTTGTCTCTGTCCTACCATCATCTTCCGATGTTCTCCTGTTGTTCTCATGCTCATTGAGGACAAGTCTCATAACGACCCATAAGACACAGGAGCGACGGATGTCTTTTTATGGACAAGAAAAGACACAACTGGACTAACAACCCCTACGTCACAACCTGACGCAAGATGTTGCCGATTCTCGACATCAGAGAAGCTGTCGACAAAGCCGTGACTATTGGACTTTTCTTAGTCACTGGAATTGATCTGCCTGGAGATTTTGCCGATGTCGTCTGGAGCAAAGTCGACTCGTGTCTCCAAAGATTTGGATCTCGTCGAAGGCAACCAAACGATGAGAACGACCGACTCAAGCAATCTTTCTACTTTGGAAAGTGCCAAGAAAGACATGCTTCTGTCCGTCTCCTCAAGGACTACTACCCTGAAGAAGTAATTTGCCCCCAGAATTACTTCGTGTTTGACAATCTACTTACAGTTCAAGAACTCGTCACTGAAGACTGCATCGTCTAGAAGACCAACTTCTAAGACAAGGCCTCAATATTCGCTCCAGTTCTTCGATGACACCGTACGAAGAAGACGTGAGAAGAACCGTCTGATGGAGGAAGGTAAGGAGTAAAGCGACTGGGCGCTTGACTCCAGAAGATCTTCACTTGGCCCCGGATTCTTCAGGACTTGAGCCTGCACTGACGGACAGCCCGCTGCTGTCGTCTGCACTGAGCTGTGTGGAGAAGTTAGTTTCACCGAGCTCCGATGGACTATCGCCAACATGGACTGTCTCGGAAGCCACCCTACGTTGCTGTTTGGACATTGCATTGCGCACGCCGCCCTCAATGGCTGTTCCGGACACTAAACAGGATTCTGATCGACTTCTGCCCAAGGAAGGATTGCCGATCAGTGCGACAACGGACGATGAAACGCTGAACCTCTTCAAGAAATCAGAGGTCCTTCTCCCTTTTCTGGATTCAGATCCAGATGATTGTCAAGCTACACTGGAATTCCATCATCATCATGGCTTCGTTTAAAGCCTTAGCCGGATACTAGAAGCTGGGATGAGCAGCTCAGTTGTCAAGGACTGTGAAGGACAGCTACGTCATGTCAACAACGTCTTCCTTCGCCCAAATAGCTGAACTACCTTCCCTTCTTCTAAGGACGATTCGACTGCCGACGGAAACGAGGATATTCAGAGTGTCCTCCCAAGCACGCGGACTTGTCGTCTACCAGTTTCTGGAGAGTACAGACTGCCGATCTCTACTACGTGAAACCTCGTCCCTTGTACATTGCCCACGGATAGAACTCCACGGAGTGTGCAGCTGGAACGACGACCTGCAGGAGTCGTGACCCTATCCGATGGAACGCTTCATCTGTGAGGATGCACACCGGTTATCGCATACGAGAGCCTACTGGATTGCTTCGCCAAGAAGCTGAGGAAGATGTACAACAGGCCCGCCTCTCGACCCTCCTGAGAACCTCGTCGATGCGCCGCTGAGAAAGGATAAACCTCTGGACCATGAGGAACCCCCAGCGGGTTAACTTCGGCGTTATTAGGAATCTCCATCTGACGAGCCTACAGGAAACCTGCCAATGGACTGGAGCACAACCACTCCTCTGGTTCAGCTCCCCAAGCTCGCCGTGAATCATCGACTCGATCAAGGAGAAACCCGTGCCTTGGAAAAACTTGCGCCAAAGTACCTAGGCATGGGTCATCTGACGTTACATCGTGGCATCTGAATAATCTTTCTGTTCAGAGATGTTCAACGACGAGTCTGGTCACCTTCAGATGTCCCATGGAGCGCAAGGCATAGCGGCTGTGTCAAACGTTACTGATGTATATATTGTTTTTATTGTAACTTCCGCTCCCTAGAATTGTTCCTCAATCTCTCTAGTTACAGTACACCCCCGCTCACCTTCTACCTTTATGCAGTCGGGAGCCTGCACTCTTAAGGGTGGGCGTGCTAGGCGCTCGGTCACTGTTCTCTGCGCCTCCTCTCAGTCCGCGCCGAGGGGGCCAGGGGCGTGGCCCTGCCGCCGCCTTTCTCTCTTTGGCTCGGCACCGACCGGCGGCTCCCCCAATCCCGCTGGCACGGACCGTAGGATCACCTCTCATGTAGTTCCCTTTCTTAGATGAATAGTAGAATAGAAATGATCTCTATTGTATGAGAGCCAGGTGTGAAAGGACCAGCTTAGGCTGCTTCGGGAAGTGACCTTCTTGTGTCGGCCCATTGCACTGCTACACCCGGGATTGTGATATGCTTCTTGTGGCCTGCACGGCAAAACTCTAGCGTATTACACATCTAATAAAAATTTTCAAAGAACAACCGTCAAACCAAAGAACCGTTAAAAAATTCTTTCTCGAGGAGGCTTCAGAAAAAATAGTTGATCGTAATGAAAACAAAAAGAAACCTGGTAGGCCACGGAAGAATAGAATCTATGATGTAGACGCAGGCTATGGCCACCCATGAAAGCGATATAACGTAGATTTACCTAAAAAATAAAATATAAAACAAAAAGAGAATTTTTTTTAACACACAAAAAGAAGAACATCTAAAAAACACCATTGAAAGCAAACTGAATGTTTAGGGCGAAAATTAAGTTTTTTTAAATATTTTTTCACTCTAATAACCAGTTTATTCAATTTCTAATTACATAAACCATACATTTTTATTTAATGCAAAAAAATATACATAAAAACAAAAAATAATTAAATGACACAAAATTGGCAAAGCGCCAGTGACGAATATCCAAATCCGGTTATCGTTGCGGGACCCAATGGACCAATAACCTTTAACTAGCCTTCGATGATTATCAGTTGGAAAACTTATTTTTTTACTTTTTTTTTAAACTTGATGGTCTCTTATTTATTTAGGTCGTTTGAAAACTGTACGGTGGTTTTGCCTTCCAGAGTTATTCGTGTTTTACGTCTTTTTACCTATTTTTTGTATTTTTTCCACGGTTTCTTTTACTTTTTACCTCTCTTTTCTTTTTCCCAACCTGTTTCACCCCTATAAACAATAAAATTTAGGTATTTGTGGCTACAGACGGCGAACCAATCTAATTTCATGGACTGCCCAGTCTGCGGAAACACTGCAGATGGAAAACTCCACTATGGAATTGCTTGCTGTCGCTCTTGCGCTACCTTTTTTAAGCGCAACGTGGAAATAATAAAAGTAAAAACTTGTAACTAATCCTTTTAATCTAAACGTTAAGCACTCTTCGAGCGCAACCGACCAAGTGCATTTCAAATGCCATTCTAAGAACAACCGGGTCTCCTGCAGGAAGTGTCGCTACCAACGTTGTTTAGAAGTAGGCATGCAGCCAGACAGTGAGTATACCGGTTTTTTCCTTGACGCCAAGTCTTTTTGCAGTGTATAACATTAAAACGTATCCTCCTTTCGGCGGAAAAACAGCGGTTACCGGGTGCTTTCGTAATTGTAGTCAGTTGTGAGTCTCAGTTGGAAATGGTAAGTTTTAGCTGTCAGTTTAGTTTGGTGATATTCATGTTGGAATCAGTCGAATGAAGCTTAAAGCGCCTAGTAATTAAATTTGGTGCTTGTTGCAGAGAGATCCTTGCGGCCTTACAATTGGCTTGTACTGTGTTTGCGCACCTGAAACGTGAATGCGTTTCTTCAGTGCTTGTGTTTCCGTTATATGGACCATCTAACTCCTTTTTCAAATTTAATTTATTTGGTTTTTCATTTTTTCTAAGTTTTAGTATTAGTTTCATATTAGATTGGATCCGAACTTCCAAAAAAAAACTAGACATTTTCATTTTTCCATTTGAAATCATTGTTTCACAAAGGCTTTTGCGCACTTTTGACAGGTAGTGTGCGGCAACCGGCACATTTTGCAGTCGTGAAATAAGGAAACGATCAAGAAAGTGGTCTATAAGTTATGAAAATATCATGAGAGTTATACTAATGATATGTGTCCTTTACGCAGTTCTCTCGTTGTCTGCGTATCAACGCAAAAGATCTTTGCTCAACCATTGTATGGCATTAATGGGTGATCAGCGGTTAGCCCATAACCACCGTAATTTTTCTGCATAGTAATTATTTGGTCATAAATTCAGGGGATACTGAAACAAGCTAAAAGTTCCTGACGGTCTCCAAAGCCAAGTTTGTTGGCGGGCTGGCCCGTGGCGGGGCTTCAGCAAACAAACTGAGAGTTCGCATCCGCCCCCCTCCAAGTAAATGTTTTTGGCAAGCACTATACACAAATTAAATGAATTCTACAAATACATTAACACCTTTTTAATTCAATACAAGTGCTAGAATAAAACGGACAATTTTGCATCGGGTGGATTCGAACCCCTGCTGTTTGTCTAGTACCTGCCTACTCCCTCAAATATTGAAGCATGGTTAGAGACATTCCGTGCTCCGAACATTGCAGAAACTATATTCCAAAACTATGAATTAACACACTTCAGACGTTCAACAAAAACGGCAGCCTCATGGATCCAAGTTCAACACAAAACGCGTTCACTTTCAATGTCAGCAAACTGTGAAATTTGATACAGAAGAAAATTTTGCTAATTTGGCGAATGGAAGTGGACACGAAGCCAAGCCTGAGAAAAAGAAACAACTTCAGTCAATTTTAAAAGTTTCAAGAAATACCTCTCTTTGTCAGAAGATAAGACGAAAGACTAATACTATTGCAGCACGTCGGTGAGCTTTTTTCCCGATGTCAAAAGTGATACACGTTAAATTCAACGAACTTGAATCTTATTATTTCAGCGAGGAAGTTGGCACTGCAATCTATTTCATTGAGAACAACACTTCAATTTTGCAGGTTTATTTCAAAAGTTTTTGTGAACTCTAAAGATTTTCAGGAAGATGCGAGTGAAACTATTAAAAGAGAACTATCACCCAACAATTCTTTATTTAATTTTTCGTTTCCTATTTTACAAAATGAAGAAGATTACGAAGATTTCATACGTTCTGAATGGGCAGATCTTCAAAACATCAAAGGAGGCGACCGGTCACTATGCCCAATTTGTGATGATGGCGTGTGTTGCGATGGACTTGAGGACTTCGAAAGATTAATTCGGTTGTATGTGTGAGTTTTGCGTGTACCTGATGAGTGAGTAAGTGAGTGAGTGAGTGAGTGAGTGAGTGAAATGAGTAAAATGACTATAAACAATTATTCCGCTTCAGGAGCAGTATGAGATATTCCGAACTTGGATTTTCGACTCCAGAAGCCTATATTCAGGAACAATCCGAGGTATTTTCACCAATCAGTCTTGACTCACGGACTTACAAACCTCACATTTAGGGAGCTCAAATCAGTGACATCAAAGCAGCTGATATACCAAAAATGACAAATTTCGAATTCTCCGGGCTGTTTCTTTTTGTCGAAAACATTGGAGACTTTGCTCCATTATGCGCCGAAGATCAGGTTAGAATACGATGTTTTCTCTATTCAATAAGCTATTTTAGAAAATTTTAATCAAACATTTTTCGTTACGAAAGTTCGGCCTTGACCATTTTTACTCTGCTTCAAGGCATCTCAAAGAGATAAATTTATGTTTTTCAAAACACAAAGCATTGTTTCAGGCAAAAGATAGAAAGCTTGTGATCAACAATTACACTTACGTTCCGCCTGCAAATGGGGGGATTCAGGTTGTGCATGGAAATAAAGGAGAGTATTCAAATGTTCAGTATGTTTTAAATTTAGTTTTTTTAAGATTAAAAAAATATGGTGTCAAAAAGTTTTTTATTTTATTTTTAAGTTTTTATGCCAACTCCTCTGACGTTTTTTGGACTCATATCATTGACCGTTTCATTGAAATGAAAATTGGCGAGGCTGAAATGGTCTTCCTACATCTTCTAATGTTTTGGAGCCCTTTAAGTGATTTCATTTTTTTTTATGTAGAAATTTCTTTTTTTAGATCACCGATTGCTGTCTCTCAAAGCTAAACACCTGCTAAGAGCCAGAAGATCTTGGGCAGTGCAGATGATGTTCCAGTATTATGACAAGCAAAAATGCAGAAACTCTAAAAATCGTGTGGTGGAGTTACGGAAGTTATACCAGAAGCTTGACAAAGAGATGGAAAAAATCGCAAAAACAAAAGAAGATGTAGATATTTTTATTTAGTTTAATACACTTTGTTTTTATGTTTCATTAAACGCAAGTTCATCATTCGTTCAAAAAATCTATTTTTCTGTTATTAAATAAAATAAAAAGTGCTGTGTTCGACAAATTTTCTTGAAAAGTTCTTCTGATCCGGATCGATAGCCTTTGCTGAAAACATTGTTTTAAACTTTTGTTACAGTAAAAAAACCTAAAATCAATATAAACGCAGCTGTTTATAGCAAGAGCAATATGTATTGACCCGGAAACCGCAGTACATTGAAAACGGCATTGTTAGCAAACCTGAATTGTTTGATTTACATACTTTTTTTTACAATCCCGAGTAGTTCTTGTTTTGTAATTATCGCTCACATCATCGTTCCTGCAAACCATCCAAAGATTGTTAAAAGCAGCATCATGTCAATGGTTTCATAAGATGTCGGATTTTGGATGTTAAAATTTTTATTTTAGTCCTTATTTAGTGTACCTCTATTTTTACACAAAACAAAAGCCCAGATAAAAATGTAAATTAAAACTATTGAAAAATTGTTGACAACTGTCGCGACAGTTGTACTTTGTACTCCATCGCGAGGGATGCTCCCACAGTCAATATCCTGTGTATGGTCATGACTGCCTCGTACGCATTACGTATAGGCCGCGGCGTTAACGTCCCCGCGCCCTCCGAGGCAGTCGAGTGTCTGCGCTGGCAGCAAGCGGTCGCTCGTATTGTCAGCTGCTTTCCCGATCACTGGCTTTCGTGTCCCACCAATGTGCTGGGCCACAAGAGTCTCCGGCGACTCCAATCCGTACTGTCCATAATGACATGTCGGAGGATGCTTGCCGGGCGCAGGTCTCCCTCCAAACAGGACAGGAATGTTTCCCACTAGGAGTATTCTTAGCGAGTGTATAGCCCCGAAGCCCACGAAGCTAAGGTAAGTTAGTAAGGCCCTATAGTCTAGACAAAATAACGTATTTGTGTATCTGGAGAATCATTCTTGTGTTTCAGGTGTGTGCCTACGACGCCCGACGACGGCAAAGTTCGTGTTCGCCTCCACGCCCGTTTTCCCGGTGAATCCAGTCCGTGTCGATGACCCCGTGAGCCACACGCACCTCTCCCGTTCGATTCGTGTAATCTAGCGAGGCCCCGCTATGTTTCCCGTATTGTTGTGTAACAGATAAACCTGCTACTCACGATTCTCATGTCTTTGTGTGTTTCTTCCTAGGGACTAAGGAGTCCTCCCCAAGCACCGTTTTCTTCTGTCTGTTGGGATAACCACCAAGATCAGGCAAACTACCGTTCCCAACCCGCGTGGCGCCCACTATGAGGAGTTTATGGCGAGCACAGACCAGTATAGAAGGGTATATTCCCCCCCCCCCCCCCCCCCCCCGGTAGTATTAGGGGAGATTAGCGGCGACAACAACCACTTAATATTGAAAATGAGCAATGGAGTCACCGGTAAAAGTGTCGACGACCACACACAAAGTGTCTCTAAAAAAACTTTTAGTTATTTTTGGGGAATTTTTACATGTCTTCATTCTTGAGCATGTTGAAATAGTTTTCGACCACGAGGCCTACTGAATAGAAAACAGGGATTACATTTTGAAAGACAAGGTAGCGAAACTGTGGATTTTCTTTGTATTTTTGTTTTATCCAAATTTTTCAATTTCCATTCGGTTTAATCACCGACTTTATGTAATTTTTTGGTTACGGTACGCCACGCGAACAGTTCAAAACGCGCGTGCTGTCGTCCGTTTGCGTTGCTCCGGTTAAAAAAGGAAGAACCTCGTAAAAATGATTTTTCAAAGTCTCTTTACAATTATTTAATTGAATTGATATAACCTTCACGATTTTGAAAAATACATCTTTATATGATTTGGACTGCAAAAGGGGCGCGTTTACACGACCGAGTCTGGCAATTGCCGCACAAAAAGTCGGAACTGGATTTGGCGGCAATTCAAATGACAATTTTCCCACATTTTGAAGCGCTCATAAATAGGTTCATTCTGATCTAAAATGGGTAAAAGAGGTATTTTTCGGAATCCTGGGAAAGAAATCTAGACTTTCAACACAAAATCAGAAATAAATAGTTTACGCGGTCCTTCCCCTTTAAGTTCTAAATGGCTATTGACACGGATTGCAAGGAATCCAAAGGAGCTAAGGCTGCGACAGTTTTTTTTTAAATTTTTAGTTTGTTATAATTCCGCATCTTGGAATGAATTCGTGTTTTTCGATGTCTGTCTGCGGGAATGTATGTGTCAGCTACAAAAAATAAACAGAAACAAAACTAAACAAAGAATGTAGCATCAAAAACCAAGATAATTCGTTTTCTGCATTGTGAACCAAAAATAGAAAAATTAGATAAAATGAAATTACATAGTGTTGAGGTAATTTAACAAAGGATTGTGATCTAAATTTAAAAGTAAGTTCAACAGTTAAACAACATTGAAATCTGTAAATCACTGTATTCGAAAATTTCTGTTTTTAAAAGATGCGAAAGTGGTTTGATCAATTCAACTTTACCTTTAATTTTATTTAACTTTTGCTTTTAATTTTTGTTTTAAGCGTCTTTTAATAAGTTGGCTACTTTTACAAAACAAAAAAAACTTGATGGTAGCTAAACCCAATAACATGACCTGAAATGCTTAAAACTAATTTTCGTTGCCTGATTTCAAACTTTAATTGTCCTTAAAACGTCGCCGAAAAAAAAGTCAAAAACAAAAACATAAATCCCAAGCTAATGCATTATATCGCAGAAAGCAAGATACGCAATAAGAATGTTGCAAAATGAACGTAAAGATCTGAAAACGTCGGTTTTCCCAATCACAAGCAAATCGAATGGTCAGCAAAACAAGGTAGACTTTTCCGATAGTTCCTGATTCTAAGAATTGAGTAGACCATAGCTGTTGGGTAGCTCAAAGCTCGTAGCTCTTCTGTGGTATTGTTCATTTTCTCTAGCAAAAAAGATTTTAGTGCTAGATCATAAACATATTTCTGAATAAAAGAAGACACACCTATTTGTAGGCTAAAGTTTATTTTTAAAAAAACAATACGTCGAAAGAAATAAACATTTATTTTTACAACGCATGGTTAGCAACGACGTGTGTATTCGTTAGTCCAGAAGTTGTCGTTATTGTAATTACGGGTGTTGTCTTCTTAAAACCGAATAGTTCCTTGGCTGCACGCTTATATTCGGTGCTGAATTAATGTGCAATTTAATGTCCTAAAAATACCTTAAAAGGATATAAACATAGCTGTTTGAAGCCATTGCAATGTTGACAGGAATCCCGGCATACATTACGCGACTCAATGCCTCAGGCCCTGAAATTGAAAAAAAAATTAAAGATAAGACAGTCATCAGCCCTGTTTCGAAATTTTAAATAAAAGCCCTTAACTGCAACTTAAATAAAAACCTTATAAATTGGTCGCACTTTCAAAAACAAATCTTTTTAAACTAGAAACTCTACAATAACTGTTTTTGTTTGAGATCACCTGGACCATACAAGTGCGTCAGAAAATAGAGTGTAGTTGCCGACGTGAACCATCCAAATATTGTCAAAAACAACATGACAGTTAGTGGTTTTAAAAGGCTTTTGATCTCCGATCCTAATAAATGTTATTTAATTACAAAAATTTAACAACACCTTTCTTTTTGCAGTAAATCATCATCCAAATGAGAATGTAAACAGCAACTGTGCTGAAATTGAAGCCGATTGTTGATAGCTCAAAGTGAACTACGGCGCTTCCACTGAAACTCAGTGCAGTACAACAAAGGGTGTCACTGAAATAAGATTTCACTGAGTTCTATAAAATTGAACATGTCTTCGTTTTGCAGCATGTTGAAATAGTTATCAACCATTATTACTAGCACGTAAGCGACAGTGAAACTTAAATGGAACAAGAGATATTGAAACTGTCGATTAGTCCATTTCATATATCTGGAAAAGTCAACATTTGATGTACTACACGTTCCCGATTTGGCTCTAAAGTGGTGCCTGCCTATGACCTAGAAACCATATTCTAAAAGTTTCAGCTTAATATCGATTTTTTCACTCGGGATATGTCAAATAGTTTTACTAAAAAATTTTAAAAGTCATTTATACTAAAATGTGTGGCATTCAATGGTAAAAACGATTTTCATAATGCGACTTTCAAATCAAAATTTGAAAGTGACTATTTTTGTTTAAAATTCAGTTGATACTAAATTTTGGCCAAAAAACACTGAAAACGCAATTTTCCCCGAATTTGATTATGTTGGTGTTTGTGTTTCGTTCTTATAGAGCACTACTCCTACTCCTAATGGTAAAAGTACTTAAAATTCATTCAAATTCGAAAATAATTCAAATTTGGGGAAAAATTGACCCCGTTTTGGCTGCAATTTTCGGCGTTTTTCAGCCAAAACAGTTTCAACTTGATTTTAAGCAAAAATAGTCACCTCCAAATTTTAAATTGAAGGTTGTATTCGACGCAATTTAATGGAGAATTCAATGAAAACGTTATTTGTTTTGCACATTGTATGGTGAAAGCTCCAAACCTCATAAAAACAAGGTTTTTAGAGGGTTTTCAAGGCTGCTGATTTTGTGTGTGCAACAAATGAGTTTTAATCAGGAAGATCATTTTTACTATAAAATCCTTCGCATTTTACTAAATGTGACTTTAAAAATTTAAAAAAAAAAATTTTAAATTCAAATACAACTCTTTGCCCTACCCTTATAAGAACCTTGCTCGACTTTTAGTGAGACGAAACATAAAAGTTATCAACTGTACTCACATTCAGATGTTTTGGGTACTCGTTTGATAATGTCTTCCAAAACGCAATTCACCTAATTGCCAGTAATGACTTTAGAACTAGAATTTACAAACAAACCTCATAGGCACGAGGCAACCGAATAAGCGATCAATCCCAATGCAGAGGTTCAGAGGAACCGAGCCGAGAAAAAAGACACAAAAGGACAATTGCATCCAAAAACATGATCTTCAATTTTGTTGTTAAGGTATTTTGTGTTTAATTTAAAACTTCATTTTTCTGTAAACAGAACCAATATAAACATCATATAGGTAAACAGAGAATCCTGCTTGGTGAACAATATCTCCAAGTGCTAAAATCGCAATTAGAATGTTGCACGATTGCCGAAGATGCCTAAGCTTGTTGCCTTTTTAAAAAAAAATAGAAGTACCAACTTGAATCGAATAGTGAGAATTACCAGATTTGCATTTCCAATTATGCCGATAATATTGACGATTGTATAAATTAGAGAGGTTGGTAAATTTAGCTCGCGAAGGTACTCGGTTGACATGTTCGCTGTCTAAAGTTAGTTTTTTTTAAAGTTCTTTTTAGTAATTTTCAGGAAGGCTTTTCAACCTGCAGAAAACATTGTTTTTTGAACAATCAGCTGTTTTTCGCAGCGACTAGCGGATCCATTTTTGTTTGTAGTTAATACTGTGTCTATAGGCAAAACAATATCTTATAGGAGTTTGGTGAAAAATATCACAATGGAAACTATTTTTTAAAATAAATAGTGCAGCAGAACTTTAAAATCAAATAATAACATTCCCACAACGGTAGGACAACCTTTGCCAAATAAGTGTTCGGGATTAACAATATAAGACACTGCGTTTTCAATAAAAATTATAATGTTTTACTTAATTTTTAATTAAAATTTCACTGGCATAAGGCATATGTGGCTGCTGAATTAGTTTTGATTTTGAGGCAACATAAAGTTGGCGTATTATTGGGCCAGTAAAAACCCAAAATGAGACATGCAATTTACAAAATAATCAACTTCAACCTTATTGAATTGCAGTTTTATTTAAAAGGGTTTCCATGGTGTTGTAAATAGTAACTTCCTCAGACGGTGATTCATATAGTTGTTGCCAAAATGAAATCAGCTGTCAAAATTTTGCATATTAATTAGAATATCTAAATCACCTCATTCAACATTGTCTCTGGCACTGCGTATCTCATTTCCGCTGCACTAAGGGCCGTTTGAGCATGATTCCAGTTTGGCAAAAGCTATATGTAGCTGTTTGACTTTGCATACAAAAATTAGGATTGTTGCACGACAGTATTAATTTGCTGATTTCCTATTTGCTAGATCCTTCGGAATCACAGGGTTTGCTACATCAGTGCAACATCATATGTGTCGACAAAATATAGGGGTTGGGTATTTAAAACATGCATTCAAGCCCAAAAAAATGTTTTTTTACAAAGATTGGTTGATGACGTGTGTCTTGTTCAATCCTGTGGTTGTTCTAATTGTAATAGTCGGAACTGTTTTCGGTCCACAAAACAGTTCCTTCGCTGCCCGCTTATACTCGTTGATGAATGGAAGTGTAAGTGTTTTGTTTCCTGAATTTTACCTGAATAGTGTATAAATAAAGCTGTTTAAAGCCATTTCTAAATGAACAGGAATTCCAACATAAATCACGCGACTTAAAGGTTCTGGCCCTAAAATTGAAAAAAAAACAAGTATGCTCAATTAGGATTTTTGTTTTTACGCATGAAGTTACATGGAAAACTTTTTTAACGACAGTCACCTGGATCAAACACTTGTGTAAGAACAAAGAGAAGTGTCGTTAAAACAAACCACCCAAATACTGTTAAAAACAACATAACAGTTAGCGGCTTTAATAAGCTTTTAATTTCGAAACCTAATTACAGTAGTTCACCAAAAATGTATAAGACACCTTTCTTTTTGCAGTAAACTATCATCCAAATGAGAATGTAAATAGCTACAGTAAACACATTGAATACGACCATGAATAGTTGAAAATGGATTACGGAGCTTCCACTGAAGGTGAATACATTAACACAAAGCGTGTCCCTAAAACAAAATTTGGTTTGAATTTGTGTATTCTACATGTATGTCTTCGTTCTGTAGCATGTTTGAATAACTATCGAACATAAGTATTACTGCAAAACTGATGACAAAACTTGAATGAAGCATAAGATACGGAAACTGTCGATAAGTCCATTTCATATACCTAAAAATGAAAACAATTAGCTATCAAGGCATTTGTTGTTTGACGGTAAAGTTGTTTTATAAACATGTCGTCGTTTCCGGTAGGAACGTCAAATTATAACCGGAATGTGGTTATACGTATTTGTGTTAAAGAGAACTCAGCTAGAGCTACTGATTAAAGGTCTCATTATTAAGTGCTCCGTTGCTAATAACACCGTAGACCCCGGAGCCCGCTAACTGACGCAATTCAAACGTCCCAGTCGAGGCACTGCGCTGACGCTGAACGGTTCTCTATTGAATTACTGATGAACTTTGGGCAACTTAAATTGTAAAAATCTGATTTAACCCGTGAGATCTCCAATCTCACAGGTCCTAGGATTTTAACTTATGGCAATTGACCTTTGGGGAAAATGGTTCGTTATTCCGTTGCTCATTCTTCTATTTCAGAACTGTTTTATTGATGTTCTGTGAAAGGCTGATGCATTTACGAAGCTTGCTGTCCTGCGTCGACCCGTCTTGCTGATCACCTGCCGGACTGCTGTCTGTTTATTTTGTGTTATAAGTTTAGTAATAAACTGAGCGCAAGCTGAGTTCCGTGGGGTTTGGGGACGTCACTCTGCTTGAATAATCACTACGCTCTTCTACGGATACAACCGCTCCGCATTTGTGGGCCAACCTCGAACCGCGTGGCACCTTAAGACAAGCACAGCCAAGAAAAGATAGCGCCTGAAACATAAACTATTTCCACATGGAGATAAGTGCGTTAAAGTAGCGATAAAATACGTGATGCTCCATAAATTTAGGAAAAGTGAAACAAGCTTGAACGTTGATCAACAAACTTATCCAACTGTATTTCTCATTTAATTTACAATGTTACGTTTACATTCGAGATTAAACCCTTGACCCCTTGTTTAACAAATTAACAGTAGTACCCTCCGCTTTGGTCAGATCTATTTTTTTTTCGTATCCTGCGCATCGCAGGCTGATACGCTGTATATGTGCACTTGCTGACAACTGTGATGCCTATTCACAAATTTGGAAAACCGGTAAACATGTGTTGATGTTTGCATTATAACATTAGAAAAACTATAATCTTTGTATTTTTAAAACAAGTTTGTTTCAAGATTATTTCACTAACTTCATAGGAGCGATACAATTAAGCGATCTAATCCAATGCAGAGGTTCAGGGGAACAGAACCTAGCATAGCAAAACTAAAGGGTAGTTGCATCCAAAAACATGATCTGAAATTGTGTTTTGTAAACTGTCGTTTTCCCTTTGTTCATCTCATTTTTCTGTAGACTTGGCCGAAAAAAAAACGTCGAACGCGTAAACAAAAACCGCCGATTGGTGAAGAACATCTCCTAGTGCTAAGAGAGCAATCAGAATGTTGCAAGATTTATGTAGATTTCTAAGTTTCGTTTCATGTTTATGCTAATTCAAAATGCAAACTTGAATCGAATGGTGAGGAGGATTAAGTTTAAATTACCAACAATGCCAATAGTATTGATTATTGTGTAGATTAATGTGCTTGGTAATGTTAGCTCTCGCAGGTAGTCGGTTGAAACGATCATTGTCTAAGCGTATTATTGTGTTTATTTATTGACGGGATATAGGTCTATGTGTGAATAATGCGTCAGCGTGGGTCTGGGTGAGAATATATAATTTTTAACAGAAAAAATCCTACATTAACGGCGGTTTGTGTTCTGTGGTTAGACAACTTAAATGTCATTTGGAATTGTTGAACGAAATGTTAACAGGGATACAACTTTTTGCAGCAACCTTTTCTTTTTGGTTTGGTATCAAGAAAGCTTGAATAAGTGTCAAATCGGCCGCTTGCAGGACTGTAAAATAAGTCACTTTTGATTACTTTTGATTTTGATTTGAGAGTACAGAAACATTTCTTAATTAGTTTGTTTAGGACAACCGTCGCCTGTGCACCGACCGGGATCGAATCTTGGCCGCGTGGTTGGGAACTTCGAACAGACCCGATCTTTGAAAGACTTGATGAATTGACAAGACAAAGTAAGCAATATCTGTTAAGTTTATCCGATTACTAGCTTGTGTCAATTCAGTTGCTTAAACTAGTGAGTCTTAGTTAACAGATGATATTTATCACTTGGTTTAACTTTTCAAAAAACAAAAAACCTCTATCTAGGGACTGGCACCACAACTCTCTATAGGGACTGGCACCATTTATTGACAGTGGAATAAGTGAAACTGTGACAATGGTACAATCACAAATAATACAAGAGATGCAGCAAAATAGTTTATTAAATAGAAACAAAAGAATTGTCAAAAGGGGAAACGCAAAAGGATTCTTAAGTTTGATTATCACGGAACAGTCGGCGCACTCAGAGCACGACTTTCCTTCCATCTGCGGTTTCGATCCGACCTGCTTCCCGTCCACATTGAAGTTGACATCGAAGAAGTTCTGGCGAGGCGTCCATCGAATCGCATTCAGCCTCCGCAGCTCCCATTTGCCTACTTTCCTTCCTCTGGTTTTGTAGATGACGACCCATTTGTTGAACTGATTCCAGGGAATACCGAGTTTCTTGCCGGACTGGTATTCTTAGAAATCAGCAAGGACGGAGGGTCGATTGCTGGTGAGCTCCTGGCAGAAGCATGCAGCATGCTCCATCCTTTCCCTCTTTTTCTTCGCTTGAAGTATGTCGTCATCAGAAGAAACGGGACGCTTCTTCGCAGTCTTCTGTTCCTTCGGCGGAAGAGAAGCGACAACCACGCCAGAAGCAGCAGAAATCGAAAAACCAGAAGCCATTAGAGGAGCGACAGGAGACGGCAGAGAAGGCACACCAGGAGAAACAGCAGGCACATCAGGAGAAGTCGCGGCCGCGACAGCAGGATCCACGTCGTTGAGAAGCGGGATGTTGGTCAATGCCACAGAATTGCCAACCTCCTCGTCGTCAGCAGCAAGCACCTCCAATGGAGCTAGTCCGTCGAAGTCCTTCAGATTGTCGGCAAAGAGGAAGTTGTCGTCAAACATCTTCAGCAGCAGGCCACAGCAGTAGACCGGAATGACTTACTGACCAAATCTCGGGCCTTATAAATGAAGACACGCACGCTTACGTAGCGCACGTTATTCAATCGGATCCCAAGTCTAATTAACGGAGATTCATTAACTACGCCATATTATGCTTCTCGGGTATAAAAGCCGGCATTTCTCATTTCTTCTTCAGTTTTCCTGCGTTTCTTCTACTTTTGCGGTCGTCTCTCCTGCTTCTCTTCTTGCCGCTGCCTCGTTCGCCTCTTCGGCTGCCTTCTTCGCCTTTTCTGCTTCTCCTCTCCGCTCCCTTTTTTTCCTCGCTCATCGTTAGTTTTCAGATGGCAGTTGGATGCCTTCTGGTGGCTCTGTCCGTCCTTTCGTCACCTGCAGCCCGATCTGCCGTTGTTTGCCGGCCCCGTCTTCTGCCGGCCCTCCTTTGCCTGGACATTTGAAACCCCAAAGAAAACAAAATTTATTTTCACATTGTGCCGTTTACGATGCGTTTCTTATGAAGACCTTAATTTGTTGTTATTGAAACCACGGGTGTTCTTTTCCGAACACAGAACAGTTCCTTGGCTGCACGTTGATATTCTCGGCTAAATAGAATTGCAACTTTTTCTTTTGATATTTACCTGAAAACTATATAAACATAGCTGTTAGAAGTCATTGCAAAATTGACGGGAACCCCGACATAAACCAGGCGGGTTAATGATTCAGGACCTGAAATTGGATTTTTTTGTTATACGGAATTTTAGGGTTGATGATCATTAGAAAGCTGCGTCATTGGCTGTTCCTTTGTTTCTAAGTATTTTAGTTTGTCATTAAAAAACGCAATAACAAAGGGAAAGGCTACACTGATGCATTGATGACATTTTCAATCCAAATCTCAAAGCCGTACGAAATCAGTTGTGTTTCCAGCAAACGTCAGTTTTGTGTTTTTTTTTTTTGTAAAAGTCAGTTTTTTTTGTAATTTGCAAAGCAGCAAAGTAACTGAGTCACCTGGTTCAAACAAATGCGTAAGAAAATAAAGGATAATAGCTGAAGTGAGCCACCCAAATGTTGTTAAAAACAACACAACACTTAGTGGCTTTAACAAGCTTCTGATCTCGTTTCCTAAATTATATTCGTATAAAAAATTTTACAAATTTACCTTTGTGTTGGCAAACACTATCATCCAAATAAGAATGTAAACAAAAACTGTACATAAATTAAAAACGATCATTGACAGTTCGAAGTGAACTGCAGAGCTGCCACTGAAGCTAAATGCTGTGACACAAAGAGTCTCCCTAAAATGATATTGTTTTAGATATTAAAAAATCAACATGTCAGCGTGTTGTGGCATATTCAAATAGTTATCAGTCATTATGGTCAATGCGTAAACTACGATAGCACTATGATGAAATATAAGGTATTGGAACTGATGCTTAGTCCATTGCATATACCTGAAAATAAATTATTGAATAATAACTGTGCATAAAAAAGAACGAAAGTGATCATGCTTTTACAACCTTAGAAACAGAAACAATTAAAGCCGAACTGCAAACGGTTCTCAGGCCTTACAGAACGAGTAGCTGCACTTCTCAAGGGTTTAAGGCCTCCGTGATAAAACAGGTAAAGTACTAAAGGCTTTAATGCCTTTGAAATAAAGCAGCTAAAGTGATAACGGCTATTAGCCTTATATAGAGGGTAGCTGAAGTTTTAAAGGCTTTAAGGTCTTACAAATTGAGCAGGTGAAGTTCCAACTGTTCTAATACTTAGAGATAAATCAGCTAAAATGTTAACGGCTTAATGTCGTTAGAGGAGAAGCAGCGCCAGAGTTAATCGCTCTAAGGCCTTACACATGTTGCAGCTGAAGCGCTAAAGGCTCTAAGGCCTAAGAGATGAACCAGCTGAAGTGCTATTTCTTATAGCTTATTTTAGTACAGCAGCTAAAGTACTGCGAATTAAAAGCTCTACATTCAGCTTTAGGTTTTTTCTCCTCTTTTTTCTTTTTTTTTTTTGTTGTAAGGCGAGTCCATTACATGTACCTGAAAATTAATCAAGGTCTAATAGCCACTAACCTTATAGGAAAGAGACATCCAAATAGGCGATCCAATACAGAAGTTTAGAGGAACAGAGCCAAGTACAAAAAAACTAAAGGGTAGTTGTATCCAGAAACAAGAACTGCAAATCTGGTTTGTAATTTTTTTTTGATTTTGTGAAACCTTATTTTTCTATAGATTTGACCGAAAAACACGTCAAATACGTAAACCCAAAGCCCCGCTTGGTGAAAAATATCTCCTAGTGCTAAGAGAGCAATCAGAATGTTGCACGGGTTACGAAGATGTCTAAACTTGTGTCTATTTAAAATTGTAAAATTACAAACTTGAATCGAATGGTTAGAACGATGAGGTTTGCATTGCCCAATATGCCAATTGTGGAGATGATTGTGTAGGTTATTGAGCTGGGTAAAGTTAGGTCTCGCAGGTGGTCGGTAGAAATGTTCATTCTCAAAAAAAAAGTCAAATTGTTTTCCAGAGATCTGTGAAAGCGGACGAAAATAATTATTTTAGTCTTTGTGACGAAGAAAAAGTGTGGGAAGTATTTCGCTGAAAAGAAGCACATCACTTGCTTTACTCACAATTCTTGATGACATAATGATTTTCAAAAAAAGAATGGTTTTAGAAAGTTAAATATGATCCAAACGAGAAGATTATAAATTTTTAAAAACTTCAAATATGTCACTCAATCGCGTGGAAACTTAGTCAAGTAAATCAAAAATGTTGTTGTAATTTGTCCTGTGGTCAGACAAGCAAAACATTCAGCGAATCGCTGGGAACAGTGGTTTCGAACAAAAAAATCAGAGAAAACACAAGCCAGACATTAAGGATCTAACCAAAACAGTACATTTCAATAAACTTTAAATTTTTTATAGCCATTTTAATTGTGATACAATTTGAACTTTATGTACTAAAACAAAATGTAGATTTCCAGTTCACCAACTGCAAAACAAAAAGTGCTCCTCAGAGGAGAAGTTTTAAGCGGTTCAGTAATTGTGAAATCCATGTAAATAATGTCTTCAGGGAGTATACAATGGTGGGATTTGTAAACTTTCGGCTATAAAAGCAGAAAAAGTTTATGTTTGTTCAAAAACACACTTGATGTTCAAAAACATCGATGTATTTTATTTTTTAAGTCTACTTTTTTTACGAACTTGGTATCTTTTTATCGAAAAACGAATCAGACGCTTAATATTTCAAAACACCGCTGCTGATTATTTTCCGGCGCCATGCGGCGATTGGGCGCGGCTCTCTCGCTGTGAGACGCAGGCAACGAGAGAATTCAGCCATATTTAAGCATAAACGAAAAATTTAAAGGCATTTACTGGCCATTTTTCCATGTGGCAACTTAAAATACCGAATTTTCATTAATTTTCATTTTTAGAAATGAAAGCTGCCGTTTGCCGCACAGAAAATGTTAGCACCATGCAAACGTGCCGTTTGCCGCATACATTTATGTAAACAGCGGGCGGCAGCAGTTTCCCCATTAGCTAGAAGCCTTTGGAAGAAATTGGTTAAACCGCTTTAACTTTTAAAAAATATATTTAAAAAAATTAAAACCGTTTTAACAATTAGAAAATATATTTTTTTAAAGGTTATACGTTTATCGTACGGCGTATACCGACATGCTTGCTCAGGAAAGACAAATAGTTTTCAGCTGATGGGAAGTCTACTGAAAAAAGAAATTGAATGTTTCTGACGCAGGAAAAAAAACAGATGATAAAGGTGAGTTTTTGCTCATATTGCATACAAAAACCGTGTTGTAGCATTTCTCATCAATGTCGCGATTTATTTTCAAAAACAAACGTACGTGATCGCCCATCGAGCTTGGAATGAGATTAAACTAACCTGCACATCTAACTAGCAAGAGAGCGCGCACGATGAGGAGACGCAGAGTACATTAGCATAACCATGGCCATTTTCAATTGACAAGCTCGATGGGTATATATAATTAATATAAAGCACAAATTTCCGTTTGTTTGTATGTTTATCATCACTTTTGCAAAATTTAAAAATTAAGATATTGATTCGTTAAAATTAAGATATCAATAGAGAAAGTAAAAACTAGCAACGTAATAAATATTGATAGTATCGAAGCGATCGCGTGCCAGAACTTAATTAAAAAGAAATTTAAACAAACTTGCTGTGAAAAAAAATATCTACGATTTTCGAAAGCTGTGAAATCTATCTTTTTAAAAAACATCATTTTGGCCTCTAGGGAGCAGAAAAAGGTGGGTTGTGTAAGATTTCCGCTAAAAAGAAGCACAATGCGTGTTTGTCACTTGTTCATCAATTCCACGAACAAAATCGTGTTCAAAAACATCCACGTAATTAAAATTTTTGTTTACGTTGTAAGAACAAAGTGAGTTTTTTTTTTTTAACTAAAAAACACGTTTAACGAGATTTCTGGAGGGATTCACTTGTTTTAAAAGTAGACATGAAAAGGTTTTAAAGCAATAAAATATGAATCCAAACCAAACACTGTCAATTATATAAATCACTAAGCCAGTGCGTGTAAATAGTGGCTAATATTTTTTAAGGTTATCCTGTCAGGGGGTTTTTCAACTTTTTTTCAATTTATTATTTATATTTTTTTTTCTTTTTTAGGTTTCAATATTCGATTTTGTTCAAATTTCTAGATAAACTAGAACTTTCAAATTCCTCCCTTGAAACAATTCTTTCCAACGGCCTCCAGCTGTTAGACCCTTAGAATCCCATTATTATTTGTCGCATGTTCCATATCCCCATATCTATACGATTGACCTGAATATCTCTTATCCCGATAGGTTATCTTGCCGGATCTTAGTCAGATCGTCGCGATGTCACCTTAACGGCGGCTGGCTTGCCAGCCGACCGCGCGTCGTCTCACCCAGTCCCTCCTTGAGCTACCTGTCTCCTCTTTTCTTTCTTCGTGTTTGCTTGTTCTCTACGCTGTTATATGAAGATGGTTGGGTTTGTCTGTTTTGGGCTGTCGGGGCTTAAGGCCGACAGTGGTGGAAAGGGGTGAGAACCTACAGAAATTACCTTTGCATGCGACGCGTCTAAGCATGTATAACGCAGCTGACGGGCGATGCCCAACTGCCGCCGCCCGCTGTTTACAAGAGAGTATGCGGCAAACGGCACATTGCGGCTGTGCCAACATTTTTGTGCGGCAAACGGCAGCTCATATTTCAAAATCTGAGTATCAATGGAAATTCAGTATTCTAAATTCAGTATAGTAAGTTAATTGCCTTTAAATAGTATTTGTAAAGATTAATGTTATGCTAAAATGTAGCGGACTTCTCTCGTTGTCTGCGTCTCACAGCGAGAGAGCTCCGCCCCGCCGCCGTATGACATAAGCACATATTTAAAACCGTGAAGCGGAAGGTAATACCCTAAATGGCGGCTTTGAATTCTAGTTGTTATACAATTTCTATTAACAACATCGGTATTAATTGGCTACAGGTGAATTCCTCAATCATTTTCAATTGATGTAAATTGAATTACAAACGGAATAAAATATGTACCGAATACAACCAGAACATCCAGAATACATAACAGAACAATTCTCAAAAAGGTCGCTCAAGCGCCAAACACCATCGCAAATTTCTTTATATTTTCAATATGTTTTCCCGAACGCTAATTCCGCAAAAGAGCGAACAAAAGCGCCAGATTTAAAGGAACCGTCAGGTACCTTTTATGACTTGATTTCGCATTAAAGAACTTGAAAAGATAGTAAAGAAAATGTATAACAGTTTGTAGTTTGAAAGCGTCATTTTGGAAAAAAAATTGCTTATTAGCTGCCATTTTTTGGCCATTCCAGGCAATATGCAAATGTGTTTTGTGCACGGTGTTTACGCGCCATTCCAAATAGGTTTATCGATTGTTTCGCCTTCCCTTTCAAATTTTCAATGTCCGCGCCTGAAAAGACGCAGAAAACTCTGGTTGTCTGACATGGTAGCGCCTCGGGTTTCACACCCGTACGAGATCGACGCGACCAAAAGATCATTTTTATCAGGTAAGAATTCGAGTTGTTCCTTTTGACAAAAACGCATAAATTCCAAACAAATAAAACGACTTTTTTTATTTACAAAGGGTGTCTCGTTTATCCTCAAGTTTTTGTTGTTGTTATGACGATAACGGAAGTTGTATTCTGAACACTGAATAGATCCTTGGCTGCACGCTTGTATTCGCTGCTAAATAGAAGTTTAACTTTTATACTGAAATTTACCTGAGAAGTATATAAACATAGCTATTTGAAGCCATTGCAAGATTGACCGGAATTCCTGCATATATTACACGACTCAGTGCCTCAGGTCCTGAAATTTCAAAATTAATAATTAGGGGCTAAAATTTGAAACAATATTTGTTTAAATGTTTTGTTTAAAAATGGTGCAAAACGAGAATGATGAGATTTTTTCAACGATAGATGGCGATTTTAAAATTGATTTTTTAAAATAGATTGCGTTTCTACAATTCTGAAAAATACCCAAACCATAGGCCGTTTTTTGATAATAAAAGTCCCTTTTGGCAACCAAACCTGTACCGCGTTTTGACAACCATAGGCCGCTTGCACCGCTTTTTGGCAACAGGTCGCTTAAACCGCTTTTTGGCAACACTAGGCAGCTTGTCAATTAGATGCCGCTTATAGGCAGCCATATGCCGTGTGACCGCTGTTTTTTACCAAACGTAGGCCGCGTGGGATGATTTTTGTTAATTAAAAGCCGCTTTTAGCAAAAAGCTGCTTGAGGCAACCATCGCCCGCTTTTTGCTAATTTAAAGCCGCCTGAACCGGGTTTTGTAAATTAAAAGTCGTGTTTTGGCAACTATAGGCCGCTTGGGCCGCTTTTGACAACCGTAGGCCGCATAAACGGCAATTCAACTGGCGATTTTCCCAAAATTCTAGAGCGTTCCTTTATCACAAAAACAGAAAAACAAAATTTTAGTAATGACAGTCACCTGGTCCATACAACTGTGTAAGAAAGTAGAGAATAGTAACAGATGTAAACCAACCGAATACTGTCAAAAACAACATTACAGTTAGTGGCTTCAATAAGTTTTTGATCTCGGATCCTAAAGAACGGTATTAGATTACAAATTTAAACAAATTGAAGTTGACCTTTCTTTTTGCAATATATTAGTATCCAGATGAGAACGTAGACAACAACTGTGCATAAATTGATGGCAATCAATGATACTTCAAAGTGAGCCACAGAGTTCCCACTGAAGCTGAACGCAGTGCAACAAAGAGTGTTACTTAAACAAAATTGTATTAAATCTTATAAAATCAACATGTCTGGGTTCTGTAGCATGTTGAAATAGTTATCGATTAATATTAGTAGGGCGTAAACGACAGTGATGCTTAATTGAAACTTGAGATATTGAAATTGTTGATTAGTCCATTTCATATACCTGAAAATTAGAAAATTAAAAAAGGAGCCTCAGATAAAATCAAGAAAAAGACCCAAGACAAAGGTTAATTTTGTTGCGTCAGAACTGACTGAAAACGTATTTTAAATTACCTTTGCAATATATACAAACGGAATTATATTTTTCAGCTCTTCATTTTAAACGATAGCTTTGCCAAAATACCACTTTGCGGCTTTTTCGGTTTCAAACTATATCTAAGGCCTTTTCGATTTTTACATAGGAAAAAAGTCATACCCTCGGAATTGGCCTGGAAAAAAATTCTCTACATTTTCGCTTATATACGCTATTACTTTAAATAAAGTTGAAATTTCTACCGTACCCGAAGGGCAGCTACCGTAACCCGGAAAACAAAAATGACCTCAACCCAAAGGTTTTAGAATCGCGTATATAGGTCACAGAAAGAGAGCTTTTTAGCCAATTCGGAGGGTATGACGTTTTTCCTATGTTAGGGACCTGCTCAAACCTTACTGAGACAGTCTCTTAGAGCAAAAATCGAAAGGCCTTAGATATAGTTTGAAACCGAAAAAGCCGCAAGGTGGTATTTTGGCAAAGCTATCGTTAAAATTGTAGATCTGAAAAATATAAATCGTTTTTATATATTGCAAAGGCAATTTAAAAAACGTTTTCAGTCAGTTCTGACGCAACCAAGTTAACCTTTGTCTTACTTTTTCTTGCTTTTATCTGAGGCTCCTTCAATTTTTTTATCTGAAGTTCTTATTTTGTTCAGAATTAAATTTTCTGCAAAAAAAATTCACATTTTTCACAGTGAGAATTAGACTCGTCGAAGGAAAAGAATTGGATAGATCTGGTTGTCAAACGGTTGCAATGTTAATTACTCGCACTGTAACAGTAGATTGATGCTGCAAACGCGCAAATAGGCCAAAAGTGTTAAGAACGAAACTGCTGAAAAAGGTTTTAAACAAATGCCCACTGAGACTTCAAAACGAAATTAGTTGTGTTATCAGAAAACATAACGACGGTGACGTTTTTCATGATTTTAAAATTTCAAGTTACTGCTAGAAATCGTAAAGATTAGAAATCGCAAACTGGCAAAAAACTGGTAAAACTTATTTTATAGGAACGAGACATCCAAATAGCCGATCCATTCCTATGCAGAGGTTCAGAGGAACCGAACTGAGGAAAAAGAAACTGAAGGGCAGTTGCATCTAAAAACACGAACTTCAATCAACCATTTTCTCTATTTGTTCAGTTTTTCAAACCTCATTTTTCGGTAGACTTGACCGAAGAAAACGTCGAATATGTAAACGAAAAGCCCCGCTTGATGAAAAACATCCCCGAGAGCGAGTAGAGCAATTAGAATGTTGCATGATTTACGGAGATTCCTAAGCACAATGGTTTAGTGAGAGGAAAATGGAAACTTGAATCGAATGGTCAGGAGGATCAAATTTGCATTTCCAATTATTCCAATAATGTTGATTAGTGTGTACATAATAGAGGTTGGTAAAGTGAGCTCTCGCAGGTAATCGGTTGACATATTCATAATCTGAAAATGTTAGTTGCAGAATTTTACTGAAAAATGTGAGGTTTTGTAAAAGGGGAAGGACCTCGTAAAATTTATTTTTCAAAGTCTCTTTACTATAGTTGCATTGAGTAGACATCGTTTGAACGATTGCGAAACATTCCCTTTTTATATGATTTTGGCTGCAAACGGGGCGCGTTTAACGGTCATCATACACGTTTGCCGCACGTAAACACGGCTAGAGTGGGCGAGAGAGTGTGGGAATTGGGGAGACGCAGAGTTGGCGCCAATTCAAATGGTAATTTCCCCAAATTTCAAGCGCTCCTAATACGGTTCATTTTTATGCAAAATGGGTAAAAGAGGTATTTTTCGAAATCCTTGGAATGACATCTAGGCTTTTATAACAAAATTAGAAAAATTATTTTTACGCGGTCCTTCTCCTTTAAAGAAACCGTCAGGGACCTATTTACGGCTTATCTTTCTCTGAGGTGCTCATTACTGTATTCGATGGGACTACCCTGACCACGGCCGCCGATCGCTTACGGGTGTGAGGCTCGCCGCACTACCATGCCAGACAACCAGAGTTTTCTGCGTCTTTTCAGGCGGGAACATTGAAAATTCGAAAGTGACGCCCACAAAGTCGATAAACTGATGATTTGGACAGACGCGTAAACACCGTGCAAGTAGTTCGGTAAAATGCAGCTGCTTGTCGCCTGAAATGACCAAACCTGGTATTTATGTTTTTTTTTCAAAATAGCTTATTTAACCCCCAAACTGGCACATATTTTCTAGAATTACTTTTCGAGATTATTCCTTCGAGATAAAGTTTTAAAAAAGTCTCTGACGACCCCTTTTTAAAAATGGAAAGTTATTGTGACAAATGTATAATATGTTAGGGTTTAATTGCGTCATTTCGGAGATATCTGCTACTGAAATGCCATATTTGTGTCATTCTAGGTTCCTTCAAAAGAAAAGGTCTACAAAGCATGACTTCCGGTAGAAAACAGTGATTTTCGAAGGCAGCGAGCAATCTCCCCCGAATCGGGGCGCCGCGCCATTCGGGGGAGATTGCCACCCTCGCGCTTTTTTCGGGGGAGATTACTCACCCGCATAGCCAGGCGTGGACATGTCTCGAATTTTGAACTATACAGATGTAAAGTCCCTAATTTTGTAGGTTTGATCTAATCAATCCACAAATAGTTACTTTTAAATTTGTATTTTGTAATTGTATAAGTTGAAAACGATTTAACCAAGATATAAAAATTACTTTGGAAAGCAATGAACGACATATTCAACAATAACTCATTATTTTTATTCGTGATTATTCGTTTTAAAATGTTTTATGTAAACTCTCAAATAGATTATAAACATTAGCAAAGTATATTTTTTAATTAAGATGTTTCCCATTGAAATCAAATGAGAGTCAAACATACCGGGTTCTAACCGGGTTAACGTACAGCTGGTTTACATTCAGCTGGTTTTAACTGGGTTACGGTCAGCTAAAAAGCTCAAAAAAAATTATCATCGAGGATTTTTCATCTTGTATTAATGGTGAATATATATATTCAAACACAAATTCATTCCTAGGAAAGAAAATGTTCCCTTAGTAGTTCGGATGACGGATAGCAAGACCCAAACTTGAACAAACTTGAACAAATGTATCGTGAAATATGTAAATCCTAGTTATTGGTACTTTTACCAATGCTGGAAACAAAATACAGTCGTTACATATGTATATTTGATAATGGAGCCAGTGAGCAATCTCCCCCGAAAAAAGCGCGAGGGTGGCAATCTCCCCCGAATGGCGCGGCGCCCCGATTCGGGGGAGATTGCCGCCTCCCGTTTTCGAATAGACGAAATGTTTTTCAGTCGCGATAAGCGGATTCAACTTTGTTTGTAGCAAAAGTTGTATTTTTGGATCAGGCATAAACATATTCTCCCTCGATCTTGCAAAAACAACATATTCAAAGCTAAATTTAGGCAAAAAATGCAGGAATCCTGTAAAAAAGTATTAAAGGGGAAGGACCGCGTGAAAATATTTTTTTGTTTTTGCGATAAAAGTCTCGATCTTATTCCCACGATTCCGAAAAAATACCTCTTTTACCCATTTTGGATCAAAATAACTCGATTTAGGAGCGTTTGAAATTTTTGAGAAATTGTCATTTGAATTCCCGCCAACTCTGCGTCTCCCCATTTCCCACACTCTCTCGCCCACTCTAGCCGTATTTCCGTGCGGCAATTGCAAGACTCGGCCGTGTAAACGCGCCCCTTTTGCAGTCCAACTCATATAAAAGGGGGTATGCGTCAGAATCACGGAAACGACACATATTCAATGAAACAACGGCAAAGAGACTTTGAAAACTGAATATGGCTAGGTCTTCTACGTAGAGATAAAACTAGACAGTGTATAATTTTCACACTTATACAGTATTTGTGCTGACAAAAGCGATAGCTGTATTTCTTTTATATAACTTCTTCAATCCTTTTCTGTAGTCATTGCTTAAACAGAGTTTTGAAGAAGAAAAAAAGTTCTCCTACCTGAAAACAAAATAGACAAACGAGTTCAAAGTTACAGCTAAATTAACAGGAAGACCACAATACATTATGAGACTTTCTGTTTTCAATCCTGAAAAAGTAGGATTCTAATAGATAGTTTTTACCTGGTGTATTCAGGCGTGTGATTGTAATAATCAGGCATGTGGCAGCAAACCAGCCGCAAATCGATAATATAAGAGTGACGGTGAGGGGTTTCATGGAGAGTTTGAAGTGGTTTCCTGGAATTTATCTTTTTCTCCCTTTCTCTCTCTTTCTCTCTCTCTCTCTCTCTCTCTTTCTCTTTCTCTCTCTCTCTTTCTCTCTTCCCCTCTCTCTCTTGCTTTCTCTCTCTCTACTCTCTCTCTCTTTCTCTCTTTCTCTCTCTTTCTCTTTCTCCTCTCTCACCAATTTTCCTCATATAAACTACAATCCAAATAACTATATACATCACCATCGTTAATGCCGTGACTAACAAAAAAGGCAATAACCAATACAAAGTGGCATCTCCCGTAAACGTATTGACAGTAACACACAGAATCGGCCTAAAATCAAATTACCCAAGTTTGAAAATTTCGAACATGTTTGAAACTTTTCCAATTTCTGCAAAACTTCCAGTCAATAATGTCATTGCGTAAATCACTGGAAATAGATTCATTAGCGAGATATACAAAATTTTGTGAGTTCCTTTATACCTAAATTGTGAAATTTTAATACACTTTTTATATACCTACCAAATAGGCATACAACAACTGAAAAAACGATCAATACTTATCATTAAGTTCATAGGGACAGAGTAGATTAAGAAGAAACTAAATGGAAGGAGCATCCAGAAACAGGAGCTGAAAGAAAGAAGTTTGATAAGAGAGAGAGAGAGAGAGAGAGAGAGATTTTCAAACCTGGCGCTTCGGTAAACATGACTGAAGAAAACATCAAATATGTAGACAAAAAGTCCCATTTGATGGAAAACGTCTCCTAAGGCTAACAAAGCTATTAGAATATTGCAGTTAGAGCGTAAAAACCTTAAATAGTTACGGTAATAAGTGCATTTTTTTTAAACCGTATGCTGTATCAGAGCGAAATCCATGTTTGGGTTTTCTGGCAACTCAGACTTAAATGAACCCGTCAGGGACCTCTTTTTGACTTGTATTTGCCTATTTCGCTCATTACTGTAAGGACTACCCTTTCCGAGGTTGCCGATTTCGTACGGGTGTGGAACTCGTTGCACTACCATTGTCAGACAACCAGAGTTTTCTGCGTCTTTTCAGGCGGGAACGTTGAAAATTCGAAAGTGACGTTCTGTGTTCTTCGTAAACAACAGTTTTAAGCATGCTAATATTTTAAGGAGGATTTAAACAAATCAGTATTTTTCATGGAAAACGTTTCATACAAAACTTTTCTCTCATCAACAAGTGGTTCTAAAAATATATCTTACTTGAAAAGGATGGTCGCAAGAATGAGATGAATATTTCCAAGTATTCCAACAGTTGAGAGGCAGAGGAAAAGACTGGCTTGAACCACATTCATGGACCGTAATTGTTGTTCATCGAAGGATGACTTCGTGGAGTTAGACAAATCTGAGTTTTCCATGCCCAATTGGGTCTCGACGCGATGTGGAATCACTTTGAGATTTGGTACCACCTGGCAAAAACTGTATTAATCGATTTAGCCCAGGTCAAATTCAGCATTTTGAGAAGAAGAAAAAACTAGTAGACATAAAAATTCAAGATTCACTGTGGAAGAAAATGACACCGAAATAAGAAAATTACATTAAAATAGTAGGGATTACGTCTTGTTGTTAAGGCCGATTATAGGATGAAAGTGGAAATTAGGGTAATTGAATAACAAAAACAACGCTGTGTTTTTTTTCACCACTTACAGTCTGATAGGAAGTCTTTATTACAGAAAACCATCAGAAATGAATGTAACAGTCCTGCTGCTTTAAGAACAACAATAGAAAAAGCACATAATTATGTATTCAAAAACAAATTAGTTAAAATTCGAAAAGTGAGGTAATAAGCTCGTTTGGTAATCTTATTGCCAAGATGAGAACAACCCGAATCAGAGGCTTAGCTTCTTAACAGCACACCATTTATAGAAACCGAGTAGGTTGATTCCGACGGAGGTGAAGAGGAAAATTACAATGAAGACGATTAGGAAAACCCGTTCGAAGACAGCGGCGAGCCAGTCGAACTCGATTTGGGCAAGGTCGCGGATTTGGGTAGGCGAAGGGGCTAAATTCAATTTTTTAGAAAATTCACGGACTTACAGACTCACGGACTCACTCACACACTGTCACACACATTCACACACACCCACACTCACTCATTTGCTCATTTTCTCTCTGTATCTATTTTTCTCTTTCTCTCTCTCCCTCTCTCTCTATCTCTATCTATCTCATTCACTCTCTCTCTCTCTCTCTCTGTCTCTCTCTCTCACTCTCTCTATGTCTCTCTCTCTCTTTCACTCTCTCTTTCACTCTCTCTTTCTCTCTCTCTCTCTCTCTCTCTCTCTCTCTCTCTTCTCTTACCTGCCAACGACGGTTCCAAACTAGCCAACGTGTCACTTTTCCTAGCAATCAACGGATACTCGGCAAAAGAACCAGAATCATCATCAGCTTCCGATGCCGCAAAGTTCACCAATCCTGCCATATCTCCTAAAACCCCTGTTTTCAGCTATCCAAGTTTCATTTATTACCATTTTCACTGTGGATTGAGTCATCAGTTCTTAAAGAAGATGACCGTTTCTTAGCCAAGAAGACATTGGGTGAAGGAATTTGAAGAAGTCTCTGGGGAGTAGGAGAAATCACGTGATCTGCTCTGGGAGTTGTTCCATTTTGAGTCTTAATAGGGTCTAAACTGGCGATTTAAGGTACTTACCTTAGCTTCCCTAGCTGCGTCTACCACCTTGTGCCATAGGCTCCTCCGTCTCTGACCTTGTTGCAATTGTTGTCTTCTCAACTTCTCTTCCTATTGTATTTGTTTTTTTTTTCAATTTTATAAAAGTTTCTTACTCTTGCCTTCTGGGCATAGGCTTGCTTCATCAGGAGAGGCTTTTCCAGTCGGATAAGTCGAGCCACGATCATTGCGTAAGACATGAGCTTTTTGGGAGGAGGCTTTCCAATGATACCTTAAAAGTGGTAGATCAAAGGGGTCGATGTTTGATCTGCCTTGTTTTTGGACGTAGATCACTAAAGAGGCAGCTACAGTACCTAGGGAGATCAAAAGAATCATTGAGGTATAGAACCAGCCTGAAATTGATGTCTCTGTCTCTCTCTCTTCCTCTCCCTCTCTCTCTCTCTCTCTCAGCTAATCCCATTTTTATGTCTACCTCTTGTTGTAATAGCTTCCCCTTTGATCACTTTTTGCTCTGGTCACCTGACAACTGTTTCTAGTTCTCTGAGTTCTTGATCTTCCTCTGCAAACTGCAACCACTGACCTATCAATGGAATGAATGAAGAGGTAGATGGCATTTTGTCAGAAACCATGAACACCAAAATGGACATGGAGAGAAGGGTCGTAATTCCCAGAGTGATTTTCTCCTCTCGGAGGTCGTTGATCGAAGGTGAGCTGAAATGAATCCGTGTTTAGAGAGAGAGAGAGAGAGAGAGAGAGAAAGAGAGAGAGAGAGAGAGAGAGAGAGAGAGAGAGAGAGATTTACCTGAAGAATCCCACAATTGAGATAAACGTTATAATTGAAGTGGGCGCAATCAGATTGATGACGTAGTAAAGAGGCTTCCTTTGGACGTTGAGGCGAAATTCCAGAAGGGTATAGTTGTTAGGGCAGCAGTCGTACTTGTTCTCATGGCGTTCCACTGAAAATTCAAAGTTTTGCGTAACCATTTGTATAGTTGTTGCCAATCCTATTTCTTGGGGGAAAAAATTCTAATTGCCAAAATTATGATGTCGAAGTTAGAATTTCTAACTTCGACATCATATTTTTGGCACGAATTAGCATTCTTCTAAGAACTAGGTTCGGCGAGAGGTATACGTAAACGCAAGACAATGTAGATCTACGTTTCAATACTAGCCTCCCTGTTTGAAATTTTGCCCCCGCCAATCTCTCGCCCGATCAAAGCCCTCGAACCCAACAGCTGTTTGATTTGATATACGGCGTGGGTCCCGTCGGCGGCTCTTGAAATAGCTCGATCAAAAGCCTCGATAACAAATTTAGTCATGTTTTTTTCAAGGGGTGAACTACATTTCCGGGTTGCGACATTTAACAGGCGGTTTGGCAATATGCAACAGGTAGCCGAGCTCACCAGAGGATTCTTCTTCGACTTGGATGATAAAGTTTTTAAAATATAAAAGGGTCTCAAAATCTATAATCGATTTTCCGTATAGTTTTTATCATTCTTGTGCCCCAAATTTCAGTCTATTCGAAGCACAATGCATTTTTATGTCTATGAGTTAATTGGGACTAGTCAATTAGAATATTTCAGGAATTGCGTTTAAAATGACAATAAAAGAGTTACAAAAAAAAACAATAAAAACACCTAACATATTTATGAAAGATTTCGTAATTATAACAAACGTTGTGATGTATGTCAACAGAGATTTTCCGTTTGTTTAAAAAAAACGGACAAAAATTTCACATTTTTGAAGTTTTTCCACATTTTGGGTCCTGTTTCATTGGGTTTATGAAACATTTGTCGTCAAAACAAAAAAAAACAGGAGTAATTTGGCCTCATCAGACTTTTTGTTTAAAGGGGAAGGACTTTGTGAAATTAATTTTTGTAAGTATCGTTTTCATTATTTTTTTAATAGATGGCGTTTCGACGATTCTGAAACATACCCCTTTTATATGAATTGGACTGCAAAAGGGGCACGTTTACACGGCCGAGTCTTGCAATTGCCGCACGGAAACACGGCTAGAGTGGGCGAGAGAGTGTGGGAAATGGAGAGACGCAGAGTTGGCGGCAATTCAAACTTCAATTTCTCCAAAATTTCAAGCGCTCCTAACTCGGTTCATATTTATTCGAAATGGGTAGAGTGGTATTTTTTGGAATCCTGGGAATGAGATCTAGGCTTTTATCAAAAAATCAGAAAAATTAATTTTACACCGCCCTTTCCATTTTAGTAAATTCTACCCACCTTCAGTAGACAACACATCCCATCCCTCGTTCTCAATACAGTTCGCCGTTCCAACGGCATGAGATTTGTTATGGGGAAAGTAATCGATCAAAGTGTTGTCGTAAGTCCAACTTCCGAATGTCATTTTACAACTTTGGAGATCAAAAGGGAAGAATCTGAAAATACCCTATTTATTTTTTTTTACTTAAAAGTCACCTCAAATCGAGCATGCAGCTCTGTTTGTAGATGGTTGGGTAGAGTAGTTCAACCAGGGCTCCCTTCCCTTTTCCACGGGTGGAGAGTTTGGCATTCAGAAGACGGCGGGTGTGATTGTCGTCCATCACCAGGCTTAAACTGTGATGACACGATGGAGATATAGGAGTTAGAATCTAGTTGAAGCATAAACTACAGTTTTGGTTAATTTGACTACCAATCTGAGCACGATACAAAAATATTACAATTATAATCTGATTTAGAGAACTTGACTGGAATGTTTATCAGAAATTACCAAACCGGGTCATTTCTGATAAACCAATCGCCATATTCAAATTTTGGGTCCCATAGCGATAGCGCGCAAGATTGCAAAGTTTTGCTCTAGAGGACGATAACTCCAATATTTTGCAATCAAATTGGAAATATCAATAGTAGCCAATAGTCTGCAAATTAAAACGTAAAAATAGTTATGGGTCCCACAGCGAAAGCGCGCCAGACTGCAATTTTCAAGGTCTACATGAATATTTTCGAACCAAATTTGGCAAATTAAAAGAGTGCCAAATTCATTTTTTTTTTCAAAAGTTCCACAAACCCGGGGTTCCACAGCGAAAGCGCGCCAGACTGCAATTATTCGTTGCAACGTTTTATCCAGTGAACATTTTCAAACACAAATTGACAATTGAACAAGTGAGTATTTTTTTAAACGAGTGATTTAAAATTTACCTTTAAAAGGTTTTAAAAAACATGGGTCTTATAGCGAAAGCGCGCCAGACTTCAATTTTTCGTACAAGAAAGGGATTAAAGGCACATTTTTCAAAAAAAAAGTGATTAAAGGTTGTTTTTAAATCAATAACCTGGGTCCCACAGCGAATGCTCGCCAGAGTGCAATTTTTCGTTATCACGAAAGTTCTTTTTAATATTTCTTAACCAAAATCAACATGTAAGCAGCAAAAATGTTTTAGTTTATGAAGCGACACAAGCGAAAGCGCGCCAGATTGAAATTTTTGGTTATAACGATAGGACTCTGCAACTTTTGATGAAACTTGACATGCCACTTGTTTCTGGAGCCCTAGTCTGAACGTGTAAACGTGAAATTATTTATAAATACCTCACGTCATGCCGCGTTAGAGAGTCAGTGTGTGGCTTTTCAAACCCAGACGAAATCGGGTTTTAAATTTTTTACATAAAATATTGTTTAATCTAATAATTTTTAAACCAAAACTCACGAATTATATAGCGTAGTATCCGGGATCCAAATATTCTCATAGGGAACCATGAGCTCAGTGAGGTTTGCGAATTCTTCAGGATCCCATCCAAGCAAATTATCAACCCAACGCTAAAATTAGGCCTTATTTCTCTCGAATCTTAAAAACTACCTCCACAATCCAAGCGTTGATTAGCATATACTGCTGAGGTTCGTTCTATAATTTTATATTTTGTTTAATTCGTTTTACAAACTTACAATTTGAATAATTTGGTATAATTCCATTGAAAAATTGACTTTTATTGGGCCGTCACCGATTCTTTTTGGGATGTAGCCCTTGTTGTATCTCAAAAAACATACTTTACAGTTTTATTTTTTGAAAACTTACTTCTGTAAAATCTGCTTTGCAATTTTGTAATGAACCGGGAGGGAGTAATCTTCGGAAATTGTTGATAGTTTTTCGGTGTCAAGCTCTGCAAATTTTTTTGTTTGTGCAAGCTTTAGTGGTTTACCGAATTGGGCGCTTCCGATGGCAAACAAGGAAATGAGGAAGAAGAGAAGAGTTTTATTGAGTTTCATTGCTTCTGAAAAGAGTTTTAGTTGAGAGAGACAGAGAGAGAGAGAGATTGAGATTCTGAAAAAGCTGATATTATTGGGTCGGACAGCAATTATGAGGGTAATTTCTAGTTTATGAGATACACTATGTTTATGAGAAAATGATGCAGATCTCGACGTAATCATGAGAGAGAAAAAGAACAAAAGATGAGAGAAGAGAAAAAGTCGAGTGTATATTGAAAAGAAAACATTTAAAGTGCTAAAATAGATTATCTGGGATCAGAAATCATCAGATGAAAGAAAGACTCTTAAACGTCTATTGGGAAATAATAGGAAGAATCGGGTTGATGCTCAGAAACCAATTTCTCTATTTACAAAACAACTCTAACGAATTGTGCCTCAGGGAAGGCATCAAAAGAGCACAAATCGCGGTTTCAAAAGAGGGCTAACTAGAAAACATAACAAGAATTTTGAATTTTGAAAAATTCAAAATTTTGAATCCTGAAAATTTTTAAAAAAGCAATCTCTAAGACAAAAATTCTAATTTTATTTTTTAATTATGTGTTTTTCAAAGTTTGTTATTAATTAATTATTATATAAAACAATTAATGCAAAAAGGTTTCATGAAACGGGGATCGAACTGGGGTAGTTTGGATTAACAATCCGACCTCTTAGCCACTTGGCCATTTGAACATCAAAATTATGT
>JAJQXH010000046.1:207500-215000 GCA_022343465.1 Oscheius sp. G VE-2021 | reverse complement strand
ATTTTGCGATCCTTGCTTATAAACCGGTGTAATTGAAATTTAAACTGGCTTACATGTTGTTATTATAGTGTCAATTAGAGTTTGACAGAAAGATCGCCGACAGGGATGGCCTTTTGTTGTCAAAAAGCGGCTTTTAATTGCGAAAAGAAAGCGGCCTTTCGTTGCCAAAAGCGGCTTTAAATTACGAAAATAAAGCGGCATTTGGTTGTCAAAAAGCGGCCTTTCGTTGCCAAAAAGCGGCTTTTAGTTGCCAAAAGCGGCTTTTAATTGCGAAAAGAAAGCGGCCTATGGTTGTCAAAAAGCGGCTTTAAATTTCGAAAAGAAAGCGGCCTTTTGTTGTCAAAAAGCGGCCTATGGTTCTCAAAAAGCGGCCTTTTGTTGTCAAAAAGCGGTCTTTCGTTGCCAAAAGCGGTTTTTAATTTCGAAAAGAAAGCGGCCTTTTGTTGTCAAAAAGCGGCCTATGGCTGTCAAAAAGCGGCTTTTAATTGTTGAAAATCCATGGACCTTCGGTTCAGCCACCCCCTAGGTTCCCAAGTGGATCTAGAAGTGTCAGTTCAAAAGCGAGATTACAGAAAACAATGAGCAGAATCGATTTATTTTTGCATATCAAACAACAGTCATTCAGAACAACGACCAGTGGTAGTGAAAGGATCAACAGAGTGGGAACAGTAATGAAATGGAACAACACAAAACAAAGTGACGCAATTAGAATACAGCAACCGGACTTCGATTTGGCCTAGTTACGGCCATCGGGGCCGTCTCCCTGGGCTCCCCTCCGTCGATTCTTCTTGGGAGGAACGTTCTCATCCACAGCCTCCTCCTCCATGGGCTCGTCTCTGCCGTCGCCACGATTTCCAACTCCGGATTTCCTGAAAATTGTGATTGAAAGAGTGGTAGAAAGAGGGGTTTTATTTAAATTAAAATAAGTTTTAAAATTTAAAAAATGTCTTAAATTTTGTAAATTAGAGTTATACAAAAAAGAAGTGCACCGAGTGGAATCGAACCATGGTCGTTTGGTCGCAAATAAAAGCAGTTTGACCTACATTATTTTCGAAAATAAAAGCCGCTTTTTGGCAACCAAAGGCCGCTTGATCCTGAATTTTCTCGTCTAGGGCCTGCGTCTCTAACGGTACGCATTTCTGTCCGACTCTCTACGTCTGTCTCTCTTCGCCTCTCTGCGTCTCTAACAGCCTCTCTATCTGGTTTCTAACGGTCTGACCGATGTCTTCTTCTCTGATTCTCACTAAGGATGTTCTCTCTGCGTCTCTAACATCCTCATCTCTAGCTGTCTGTCTCTGTGTGCATCTCACCCAGTGTGTCTGCGTCTCTAACCCAAAAAAGTCGATCCTCTGCGTCTCTGACATATGCCTCTGTTTGTCTGATTCTGGCACACTCTCTGCGTCTCTAACCATTCGTATCCAATAGTTCTCTCCATCTCTCCCTCTCTGAGGCTGTATTCAAAACTCACTCATTAAACTCCTGCAGCATTTCCTTGAAGCACAGCTCCAGCATCTCCTGGGCATCGGGCGTGAAATCTGGCTTCGGGGTCAACAGGTAGGTGGCCACGATGACCAGCTCACTGTAGAGGGGGTCATTCGGGCGGTAGTCCCACTTCTAAAATTCTAATTTAAATAACTTTTTAGAGGCTTAAAGCGTTAAGCTTTAAAATACCTTAAAGTGCCTAAAAATATTTTTTCTCATTCCCAGGATTCCGAAAAATACGACTTTTACCCATTTTGGATCAAAGTTTACCGATTTAGGAGCACTTGAAAATTGGGGAAATTTGAGTTTGAATTGCCGCCAACTCTGCGTCTCTCCATTTCCCATACTATCTCGCCCACTCTAGCCGTGTTTCCGTGCGGCAATTGCAAGACTCGGCCGTGTAAATGCGCCCCTTTTGCAGTCCAAATCATATAAAAGGGGTTTGTTTCAGAATCGGGAAAATGATATCGAAATGAAATAATTGTAAAGAGACATTGAAAAATCAATTTTACGCGGTCTTTCCCCTTAAAAATAAGGCCTTAACAAAAGTAAAAGGAATCTAGAACTGACCCATCCCGGCACCAGATCCCTCTTCTCTGCGTGGTAGATGTCCCTCGGCCGCAGGTAGGCCTCCACCAACTCAGCATCCCTTCAAATTAGAATTTTGCCCGCAAAATTGGAATAAACTAACGGGCAGGCGTCGATCATACTCGTGGGGAGGGGGCCGACCACGTACTTGATCTGCTCCAGAAGGCGGAGGGTCTCTTCGGCCGTCGGTTTGTTGTTATCTTCCTCGTTTAGGTAGAAGACCAAATCGCCGGCCAGGGATTCGGCCAGGATGGCGCCAAGGGAGAAAATGTCGATTTTGGAGTCCCAGTCGAGGCCTGAAGAGGGAGGGTTAGAGAGAGAGAGAGAGACAGACAGAGAGAGACAGAGAGAGAGAGAGAGAGACAGACAGACAGAGAAAGAGAAAGAAAGAGAGGGCTCTGTCCTGGATTAGCGGTCCTTAAAAATCGTAGCGGTTCTTAAATATTACAGCGGTCCATAAAATTTAATTATAGCGGTCCATGACAAAGTTGAAAATTACAAAAAATTATTTTCATTTTCGTAAATTTTTAGTTAGTTTTAAAAAATTTTTTGGCACTTTCACTTTCAAAAAATAAAAAATTAACAAAAAAATAATTTAATTTTTTTTTAAATATTGAGTTTCATTTTTATTATATTAAATATTTGTAATGTTTTGGTTTTTTTAAATTTTCGAAATACAGAGAAAGAGAAAAAAAACATTAAAAAATCTACTGAAAAGTGTTGAAATTTTAAAAAAAACTTACAAAAATGAAATATAATAAAAAAAAAATTTGAAAAATTAGTTATTTCTAAATTTTTTACATTTTCAACTTTTTAAGGACCGCTAATCCAGGATAGAGACGCTTGAGAGAGAGAAAGAGAGAGGGAGAGAGAGACAGACAGACAGACAGACAGATAACGTACCTAGGGCAACCTCCGGGCAGCGGTAGTTCCCCGTCTGAGCGAGGTGGTTGTACTTCACGCCGGGGTCAATCTCCTTGGCCGTGTTGAAATCGCAGACTTTGAAGTGGGGGTCAATCAACTTAAAGAAGACCTAAAATGTGATTAATTGGATTATCTCCCTCTCTCTCTCTCTCTCTCTCTTTCTCTCTCTCTAACCTCTCCATCCTCTGTTTCCGTCTTGATCGACGCGCAGGGAGTAATCAAGACATTCTCCGGCTTCAGATCCGTGTGGACGATGCCCTCTTCGTGGAGGCACTTCAGCCCCAGAAGGATCTCGAACACCATCTGCTTCTTCTGTTCACTCGGGAACGTCGCCTTCTGGAATTGGGATTAAACTACCAGTCAAAGACCTCATTCCAGCTTGAATTTGCATATGACACTCATTATTGTGTTCATCAGGACTAGCCTTGCCTTAACCGCCGATCCCGTACGGGTGTGAACCTCGCGGCGCTACCATGTCAGACAACCAGAGTTTTCTGCGTCTTTTCAGGCGGGAACATTGAAAATTCAAAAATGACGACCGAAAAATCGATAAACCGATGGATTGAACAGACGCGTAAACTCAATGCACGTAGTTCGTTAAAATGCCGGTTATCCACATTTGCATATTGCCTGGAATGGTCAAAAATGGCATTTCAGATGCAGATTTCTCCAAAACGACGCATTTAAACCCCAAACTGTTATATATTTTCTTGAATAACTTTTAAACTTTTAAAATTTAAAGTTTTTTTTAAAATTGAGATAAGCTTTTAAAAAAATCCCTTTAAAATGGGGTTTAAAAGAAATAAAGTGTATTAATAAACTGACCATAACCTCCAGGAGAGAGTATTTCATCAGGGGCATGATGATTGTGAATTGGCCGTCGCTGAGGAGGCCGCCATCGAGGTGGATGAGGACGAACCTGAAATTGATTGATTAATTAATTAATTTACTATTCTCAATGCTACTCATTTTATATGCAATATTCCAAAAGCCGTTATTCTGCTCCAAAAAAAATTAACTCACTCGGAATAAGGGGACTCGGCCTATTTGATTTTATTGACGATCTCGAATTCCACTTCTCCCTCTTCTTTCATCAAGATTTTGATGGCGACCTCCTTGTTCTGAAAAAAAATCTTTTTTAACTGCTTGCTTAATTTCCCTAATTTTTGACCTACAAATTCCTTAATTTTTGACCTACAAATTATTAATTATTAACTTCCTTAATTTTTGACCTGAAAAATACTTAAATTTTGACCTACAAATTCCTTAATTTTTGACCTTCAAATTCCTTCATTTTTGACCTCCTTAATTTGTAGGTCAAAAGCGGCTTTTTCCACGCAATTATCGCATTTTAAAAATAAAAAAAGAGGAAAACTCACGGCCAGGGTGTCCGTTCCCTTGTAGACTTGGGCGAAGGCCCCTTCTCCGATTTTGTCCCCGCAATGGTCTGAAATCGATCGATTACTTGATTTCATATTCAAATTTTAGGTCTAATGCTTTAATTTTAATTAAAGGTCTAATATAGACGAAAAAGAGATACTCAAACACTTGGAATTGTGGAATTTTCTACATTTCAAGTGCAGGATTTAAATCTCAAAAATTTGAATAGAAGGGGCGACTGTAGAAAAGGTCCCGCCACGAATCCCTGGCCGAGCTATTCGGAGGGAATTTTAAATTGAGCTGTAAAAACAGTGTTAAATGGACTGTTATGCCTTCAAATCGATTATCTACTGTAATGACATGTAACATTAATAGACAGAGCAATCGTGGCGGGACCCTGGAGACGAAATCGATTTTTTACGTTAGAAAATACACGTAGTTTTAACTTTAGTAGTTTTAATTAAAATTATGAATACAAGAAGAGAAAACTCACATCGACCACCGCGGAAGTCTTTGATAGACTCGCCCATCACAATTCCTGCAGAAAATAGGGTTTGTTCATGGAAAACACTGAATTTTAAGGAGAAAATAATCATTTTTAAGGTGAAAATAATGAAATTCACATAATTTTAATGTTTTCTGAACTTTAAAAGTGCTAAAACTGCACTTAAATTTAATTAAAACAAACAAAATTGAGCAAAAATAAATCCCAAAAATTTGGCTTCTTATGCCCCGTGTGTTATAACATTTAGTACTCAATGGACGGCCGAAATTTGCATACGAACACCTATTCCCCCCCGCGGCGAATTTGGCAAACTGCCATGGTTTTTATTCGTTTAAAAAATCACTTTTAATGATTTTTTTTCTATTTTCATGTGCTTTTGACTTAAAATATGTAAATTCCATAAAATCCTATATTTTCTTATAATTTTCGTGGGAAAGTCATCTATTTTTTAAGCATAAACTTATAGGATTTATCCACCTTCGACTTCCAAAATTCGGGTTTTCTACCGGAATTCGGTCTCTTTTTCTGTTTTTACTGCTAATTTTTTTTTGTAATTTTCTACCAATAACAGTTAATATAAATCAATTAAATTGTAAAATTCATGAACAGGGTAAGAGACGCAGAGGCGCAGGGTTAGAGACGCAGAGGCACATGGTTAGAGACGTAGATGTACAAGGTTAGAGACGCAGATGGACAGGGTTAGAGACGTAGATGCACGAGGTTAGAGACGCAGATGGACAGTGTTAGAGACGCAGAGGCACAGGGTTAGAGACGCAGATGAACAGGGTTAGAGACGCAGAGGTCGACCACGTACTCGATCTGCTCCAGAAGGCGGAAGGTCTTTTCGGCCGTCGGCTTGTCGTTATTATCCTCGTTTAGGTAGAATACCAAATCGCCGGCCAGGGATTCGGCTAGGATGGCGCCGAGGGAGAAAATGTCGATTTTGGAGTCCCAGTCGAGGCCTGAAAAGGGAGGGTTAGAGAAAGAGAGGCAGTGGAAGAAGGGTAGAAGTACCATGCATTTTCCTTCAATTTGGAAGGATATTACCTTATGAAGTAGTTTTTTATCAGGATGGGCGAGGATCAGCGCTTTCAGGCGCTTCGACGCTTTGCGAATCGGCTCCATTTCCACTTCTCTGTCTTCGTGAGCGCCTCCATTGAATCCCTTCAGTTGAACCTTAAGATAAAATTAATTAGTTAAGGTAATTAAGGTACATAAATAGGGTATAATCTAAACCAAAATTCCTTTCCTACAGCAAACAAAAGAAAAGCACAAACCTCTTGGGGAAAGTCATCCCAAGGCTCTTCTTTCTTGACCTCAACTCTTATCTTCATCGGAAAATGCGGCTCCTCCGTTTCGCCGCTTTCGGGACAGAAGCGGCTGCTTCTAACATAAATAGTGTCGTTTAGCTCGAGAGAAACACAAAATCCATCCTTAATTGAACGAAACCACCCGCTTCTTGAGGGATTAGTAATTTTAAATACCTATTTATTTTCCTCTATCTAAATACAACCATATTATTAAGATAGTATACTTGGTGATAGAACATTGGCCATTAAAGCACTTTTCGACAGAACTGTAGGGGACGCCACTCCTGGAGACAAAATAGGGCCACTTAGAACCATCGGAGACAATAAATCTGGACACAACACAACTGGAGAGAGAATCACGGGTGAGAGTACGTAAGGGTTGATTACATTTGGAGAAATGACGTAAGGAGAGAGGATGAAAGGAGCCATAACGAGGGGAGAGAGGATATAGGGAGAGAGGAGGTAGGGAGAGAGAATGAAGGGGAGAGGGACTGAGGGAGAGAGGATCCAGGGGCCGAGGACGGAGGGATTCAGGATGAGGGGAGAGAAGACGTTCGGAGAGAGGATGACTGGGCCGAGGATGGAGAGACCGTAGACGGGGGCGAACACATAGGGGGCAAGGACTGTGGGGGCTAGGACGGAGAGGGTCTTGAATTGGCGCTTGACGCGACGCTGAAAAGAGGAAAGTTCTCTCTACCTGTCTCTGTCCCTCTTTCTCTCTCACCCTCTCTCTCTCTCTCTCTGCCTCTCTGCCTCTCTGTCTTTCTCTCTGTCTATGTTCCTGTCTCTGTTTCTATCTCTCTCTGACTCTATCTCTCTGTTTCTCTGTCTCTTTCTGTCTTTGGCTTTCTCTCTCTCACCCTCTCTTTCTCTCTCACTCTTTTTTCTCTTTTTATTTCGCTTTCTGTCCCTGTCTTTGTCTTTCTCTCTCCATATCTCTCTCCCTCTCTCTCTCTCTCTCTCTCTCACTGTGTGTCTCTCTCTCTCTTTCTCTTTCTGTCTCTCTCTGTGACTTTCTGACTCTCTATCTGCCTCTATTTCTCTCTCTATTTTTGTCTCTGTATCTGTCTTTCTCTCTCTCTTTCTGCCTCTATTTCTCTCTCTCTATTTCTCTTTCTGTCTCTGACTTTTTCTCTCTGTATCTATCTCTGTGGCTGTCTGTCTGTCTCTCTCTCTCTCTCTCTCTCTCTCTCTCTCTCTCTCTCTCTCTCTCTCTCTCTCTCTAACCCACCCTCTCCGATTTCGCTGCTATTTTATCCACGGCTCGCCAGAGTGATTCATGTCGCTCTCCCTTACTCAGTGTTCCATATT
>JAJQXH010000046.1:177500-200000 GCA_022343465.1 Oscheius sp. G VE-2021 | reverse complement strand
CGATCAGGATGGTTAAATCATAGTCTCGCCCAGTTCCTATCAAATGTAAAATTTTTGAGCTTTTAAATTTCTTTCACAAAGTATGGAATAAAGCGGGCAGAACCGAGAAAGTTTGGAAGTAGCTTTTTACGAAATGTTTTTTATAACTTTATTAAATTAAATTAAAAATTCGTAAATTATCTTTAAAAAAAATTCGATTTTCAAATAATTAAAAAAAATTAAACGCAAACATTTGACCAATTAATTTTTAAACGGTTAAAAATGTCTTAAATATGCTTATGGCTATCATATTAGTCAATTAAAGTTGGACAAAAAAGAAATGCATTGACCGGGATCGAACCTTGGTCATGTGGTTGGCAATTTATGGGACCAATTTTGGTGGACGGATAGACACGGGCCGATAAACATTTTTTTTTACTAAAAATAAATAAAAGTTATCGGGTCAATTAAGAAGCGTACTTAATTAATAGCATTTTTCAGGATTTCGACGTCGGCATCGACCATTCGGCCATCGAATTCCTCGGCAACGGCTTCGTCGGAGTGGATTCCAACGGAGAACTCAGGTAATTCCATATTTTTTAAATAATTATTTTTAAACCACTTCTTCAGGGTCTCCTCAAACACCTCCCGTGTGCTGGACCTAACCACCGGATTCTGGCCCCTCGTCTCCATTTCTTCGGATTCCAGCCCGGTGGAGAGCGTAGTCACCGATTTCAAGAACGGCCTCGTCAAGAGGATCCAGTGCTTCCTGGTGGTGGGTTTTTAGGTCCCACCACGAAAAGGGGCGGAGCTAGCGCGCCGCGACGCGTTGAAACTCTGTCCCTTTTCGCGGCGAGACTCACACTCAATTTGGTGCAATTAAGACACTCCTAATTTGAATTTTAGGAGGATGAATGTGCCTGTTTGACGAGTACTCTCTACGCCCACCGCACTAGAAGACACGCCATCGTGCAGGAGATTCAAATTACCAATCCTACGGTATGTTTCTTTAATGAAATATTTGCTTAATGCGCCGCTATACGTTTTTTTTTAATTTTTTAAAATAACAATTTAATTTCAGCGCGGTTCCCTGCCGCTGACGGTGGAGAGGAAGGAAGCCACGAATTGGGAGGAGAGCAAGACGAGTCCGGGAGCCCGTCATCGAGTGATTCAGAAGAATTCCGCCTCTTCGGTTGTGGTGGCGACGATGTGTTCCAGCGCCCCCGGAAAGGTGGAAATCGCCTCTAGACGGTTAGTTTTTTTAAAGATAAAACGCGATTTCTGGTAACCTCAGGCCGCTTTCCGCTTTTTTTGGCAACCTCAGGCCGCTTTCTGCTTTTTTGGCAACCAATGGCCGCTTTTTAGCAGCCTCAGGCCGCTTTCCGCTTTTTTTAGCAACCTCAGGCCGCTTTCCGCTTTTTGTTTGGAAACCGATGGCCGCTTTCCGCTTTTTGGCAACCTCAGGCCGCTTTCCGCTTTTTTTGGCTACATCAGGCAGCTTTTTCTTTTTATGGCAACTTCAGGCCGCTTGCTGCGTTTTCTGATGACCAAAAAATCAAATTTCTCACCACAAACCGGAAATACTGCTGATTTCTAACTGTTGTTATTGAATTGGGATGTTTTTCTGCAGAATACTGTTTTTCACTGGCAATAGCCATCCAGCATCGATTTCTCACCGAACTAGTCAATGTTTTCACAAAAAAGGGCGCATTGCTTCATATTGCATCATGTTTTCTACGTCCTCTCAGGGGGCGGGGCCTGTGGATTTGTTATTCCCTCAGTGTTTTTATGCTTCAAGGTTACTTCGTGGCTTCGACAGCTTTCTGCTTTCTCCAGGGTTCTCACGGGCCTGGCTTTCTGGCAAATTTTGGTCGGCCCGTGCCTATCCGTCCACCTTGGCCCCATAAATTCCCAAACACACGACCAGGGTTCGATCCCACTCAGTGCACTTCTTTTTTGTCTACCTCTAACTGATATATGAACATTAGAATCATATTTAAGGCATTTTAAAAAGTTTATAAATTAATTTCACTATTTTTTAAAATTATTTTTTTTTAAATTTAAAAATTTGTAACTGTTTGAAAATAATGTGTTCTTCAGGGAGGAGACTTTCCGCTTCACCTGTGCTGTGGACTACGCGGAGACGAGCACTTCGCCAGCAGTTGTGGCAGAACTGACCCGGGATGTGGCCCATCGAGCGGTGGCGCAGTTTTCGGCAGTGTCGCAGATCAACGCCCTCGTTTTGAACGAGGAACACGCGGAGGCGTGGAAAAAGGTGGGGAAATGGACAAACCAGGGTATCAGCTTTTTTAAAATTTTTAAATAATGAATTTTGGCTCTATCCTATGTTAGCGCTATATATTTTTTTAAATAGGAAAAATTATTTTTGTTAAAAATAAATTTTTTAAGACTAAATAAAGTTTTTAAATGTTAAAAAAAGCTCTCAACAGGTAAAAAAATTGTTTTTTTTATGGACCGCTATAATTCTTAAGGACGCTCGCTAATCCAGGATAGATCCGGTTTTTTTGCAATATGCAAATGAGGGTGCTAAATTTAAACGAGGCCGGAGATTTTGTCAAACAGTGAAAACATTGATTTTCAGATCCACGAAGTCGGCTTCCACCTTTCCCATTCGAAGGCCCCGATGGTTCTGAACAGCGACAAAATCAACGCCACGAAGTACACCATCTTGAGTAACATCCGAGCTCCCACTCTGGAACTGGGCGTAAATGCCACCGAAAAGGAGGTAAATTTGTAATTTTATATTAAGGAAAACTATTTTAATAAAATACAATTTATAAAATACAATTCCTTTTCAGACAGCCGTGACGTATAATTTTATGTTAAAAAATCAATTTTTATTTATAATTTTAACTTTAAAAAAATCAATTTTATCTAATAAAAAACTTCATTTTCAGACAGCCGTGGCCTTCTCTTTTCAGCGTGAGCGTTGCTACAGCGGCCATTCGAACCTCCTCTACCCTTCCAGGCTCTGGGATGTCAGTTTTAGTTATTTTTGTGGAAAATGAGTTTAAAAAAATGGAGCTTTTTCTCTATTTTTGCAATAAAAATACGTTTTGGAGCCAAAAAGAGATTTTTCTTGGTGAGAATCGTTGATTTTTGCGAGAAAATGCGTTTTTTGAGAGGACAAAGAGATTTTCGCGCAGAATCCTAATATTTGGCCATTTCAGGACATCAGCAAGCCGGAACAACTGGTGAAATCGGCGGATTTGTGGCTCCTCACTCTGGACAAGCGCGGCTGCTCGTCCTTGGTCAAAGCGGGCGCCACCGGCTTCGCCCAAGTAATTAGAATATACCGGGAACACGGAGGAACTGGTTTCAGGCGTTCGTTCTCTCGCTGACCGCCTGTTCCTTCCACGACGGTCATTTGGAGATGGGGATGGCTGCCAGTGACTTGCACAGGTTGGAAGAGGGGTTCTGGAGAGAAGTCAAGCGGCCTTTGGTTGTCAAAAAGGGGCCCAAGCGGCCTTCTGTTGCCAAAAAGCGGTCCAAGCGGCGTTTAATTGACAAAAAGCTGTTCAACGGCCTGAGGTTGCCATACAAAGCAGAAAGCGGCCTTTGGTTGCCAAAAAGCGGTTCAAGCGGCCTTTTGTTCCTGTCTGAAAAAATGTTCCTGTCTCGAATTTTTGTTACCAAAAAGCGGTCTAATGCAGCCAGAAATAGCGGAAAGCGGCCTGTGGTTGTTTAAAAAGCAGAAAGCGGCCTGAGGTTGCCACATCAAGCCGAAAGCGGCCTGAGGTTGCCACATCAAGCCGAAAGCGGCCTGAGGTTGCCCATAAAGCGGAAGCGGCCTTAGATCACCAGAAAAAGCAGAAAGCGGCCTGAGGTTGCAAAAAAGCGACTTTAAATTGCAAAAAGCCGCTGGAAAGCGGTTCAAGCCAAAAAAAGCTGAAGCGGCCTGAGGTCACCAGAAAAAGCCGAAAGCGGCCTGAGGGTGCCAGAAAAAGCGGAAGGCGGCCTGACGTTGCCTAAAAGCGGTCCAAGCGATCTTTAATCCCAATATTTCCAGAGAAATGTCGTTCTCCGGCGTTCCTATCGGCGGTGGAGATGCCACCACCACTGTGAGGGTTGTCATCGAGACCGACAATCGCCCTTATCTCGAGGTTTTTTCTTCTTCCGAGAAAGTGTCAATTTCTCCTATATTCCAGGTCTCCGCCTCGTCCACCCTCTACGCCTGCGATGGTGGCTGTCTGGATGAGCCGATTACCCTCGGAAAGACGTTCACTCGCCTGCCGATCAAAGTCACCAAACCGGCGACGAGCATTCTCTACGTGGCTTCGAGCCGGAAGCATCTGGAGCAGTTGAAGTGCGTTTTTGAAATAGGGGCAAAATTCTAACTTTCGGGAGAAAATACTCGGTTTTATCAGAAAATTTTAATTGTTATCAGAAAATCCTCATTTTTTTTTTACAGACTCTTCGTTTTTAAGAGAAAAGTCTGATTTTGAAGCGAACAACACCAATTTTCAGGCAAAATTCCTATTTTTTCTTTCTTCGTGTTTTCATTTAAGTTTTTTTTCTAGAAAACCTTCGTTTTTATGAGAAGTTGTTTATTTTATGTAAAAAATACTCATTAAAAAAAAACAGAATCCTTGTTTTCCTTTTTAGGAACGTAGTGCAATATGCTAATTGTTCCTTCCTTCAGGTCTACGATCCACGTGTCGGAGGTGGGAGCAGCTCCAGCTCACGAGGAAGACGTTCTGTCGCTGCACAGGACGGGGTCGAGGTTCGGCGGTCTGCCGACGTCCTTCTGGGTCTTCCTGGGAATCATTCTCGTCGCATTCCACGCCTTCCTCGCCAAATTGTTGTGGTTGGTAGTTTTTTTGGACTTTCTAACGATAAGACTTAAAGACTCAATGTCTGAGAGGTTCGAGCATATCTCAAAAGATGGGTGTCGTAGGAATTTTTTTGTCTCCGATCCGGCTCAAACTTTGTGTATGGAGTCCCTATGACCATATAAACCATTTTGGATACTTTTGGGCCTTAGTCATTTTTGGCCCGGAAGTGACCTTAAACCCTTAACTCGCTTGGGCCTTAATAAAACCCTATGATAATAGTGCTCAATCGATTGGAAATTTTATTTTAATCAACTTTGTTTTCAGAGTGAAAGTAGGTTTTTCAGCGTTTAAACCAGTTTCAGCTCGTAAAAGTTTCAAAAACAGATTTTTTTGGTTTTTTCAACCCCAGTCCTCAAGTCCGACACTTTTTTGGGTATCAGCGATCAAAGTTAGATTTTCATCCCGCCGCGCTCACAAGCTAGTGCGGAGTTGATAAAAGGCGTGGTCAGTGGGCGCCAACTCGCTCCTTTAGTATAGCGGTAAAGTTCTTGCTTGCAAATCTCACGACCCAGGTTCGGATCCAAACTGCGCCATAATCTTTTGCTTGTCTAATTCAAACCTTGGACACCTTAAAGCACACAGAAAAGGCCATATCGAGGGGTGCCGGTTTTACTGTAGGCCCTAGAGCGTACAATTGTGATCGCTGATACCCAAAAAAAGTGTCGGAGTTATCTGATCAAACTTAAAGGGTTTGTGCAGAAAAGTGTGGAGAATCCGACAAAAGGAGAGATAGCGTTACGCCGCGGACCCTTGAGGACTGGGGTTGAAAAAACCAAAAAATCTTGTTTTTGAAACTTTGACGAGCTGAAACTGGTTTAAACGCTGAAAAACCTACTTTCACTCTGAAAACAAAGTTGATTAAAATAAAATTTCCAATCGATTGAGCACTATTATCATAGGGTTTTATTAAGGCCCAAGCGAGTTAAGGGTTTAAGGTAGCCTATGACGTCACTTCCGGGCCAAAAATGACTAAGGCCCAAAAGTCTCCAAAATGGTTTATATGGTCATAGGGACTCCATACACAAAGTTTGAGCCGGATCGGAGGCAAAAAAAATTCCTACGACACCCCTATTCTCGATACTTTCAGACATCGACTCTTAAAAATGCCCTTCTGATTAAATTTTTTAAACTTAAAAAAAACCCTTTTTTAAAACTTAAAAAAATCTTACTTTATAAAGTATGAAATAATACAAAATAATCAGAAATCTGACCGCTTTTGACAAGAAGCGGTCTTATTTTACGACATCAGGCCGTTTTTGACAAAAAAGGCAGCCTCAGGCCGCTTTTGACAAAAACCGCGGTCTCAGGCCGCTTCTGACAAAAAAGTAGTTAGCCGTAGGCCGCTTTTGACGAAAAACAGGCTGCCTCAGCCCGCGTTCGACGAAAAATGGCAATCTAAGGCCGCTTTTGAGTTTCACTCTTATATTCAATTTCTTTCTTGGTTTTTCACTCTAATCTTCAAATGTTCTTCATTTTCCCCTCTAATATGCAAATTTCAGGTCCGAATGGCGCAAGGGGGACATGACGCCCTACAACCCCTACCTTCGAAACCGGTACAGCTACGCGAGGTCTCACTGAAGCCTTCAACTGTCTTCTCCTGAATTCCAGTTAATTAGCCCCGTGCAATTAATTGTCTAGGGTCCTCTTTGTACACTTTTAATCGCTACGAGTATTCATCCTAGGGGTGTCTTTATGTACATAGCCTTAATTAAGTTAATAATATTTATTTATCGCCTTGTCCCCAACGCCAAATAGAACACAGTTTTACCCCATTTTGTACGTTTTTTTCTTGTATTTTCAATCGATATCTCTTTTTTATTTATTGATTGTAATCTAATTTTGATTCAGAAATGTCTTCCCAGGAAGAGACCTTGAAGCGCTGGAATTCGGACGTCTCCTACGTCCAGAGAGTGGCTTCCGAGAAGTGAGATTTTAATTTATTTTTTAACATTATTTTATTTTTATTTTTTAAATTAAATATAAAAAACAGTATATTTTAATTCAAATTAATTTTTTAAAGCGGCCTATGGCTTCCAAAAAGCGGCTTTTAATTTCTAAAAAAAGCAGGTCAAATTACCTTTAATTTTAAAAAAAAGCAGATCAAGCGGCCTACGGTTGCCAAAAAGCGGCTTTTTTTAAAGATGGTTAAGCGGCCTGTGATTGCCGAAAAGCGGCTTTCAGTTTTAAAAAAAAAGCAGGACAAGCCGCCTACGGTTGCCAAAAAGCGACTTTTAATTTCGAAATTTAAATAATTCGAAATTTTTATTTCCAGATTGGAGCCGGTGGCTGACAAGAAGAACATTCTGATCACCTCCGCCCTGCCCTACGTGAACAATGTCCCTCATCTGGGAAATATCATCGGATGTGTGCTCAGTGGAGACGTCTTCTCTAGGTTTGTTTCTAGGCATTTTTCTTATTTTCCATGACTTTTTGATTGTTTTACTGTTTTTTTATTCGATTTTTAAGTAAAATGTAATATTTTGATATTTTAAGGTACTGCCGTCTGCGAGGACACCAGTCGATCTACATCTGCGGAACTGACGAGTACGGAACTGCTACCGAGACCAAGGTGAGGAAGGAGAGAAACTAAACGGTCAGAGACGCCGGGGGATTAGACGGATTGGGTTAGAGATGCAGAGAGAGAGAGAGAAGGAGAGAGATATACTAAAAGTGAATTTCAGGCCCTGCAAGAAGGCCTGACTCCGAAGGAGATCTGCGACAAGTACCACGCCATCCACAAGGCCGTCTACGAGTGGTTCAACATCGATTTCGACCACTTCGGAAGGACCACGACCGACCACCAGACGGAGATCTGCCAGGACATTTTCATGAAGCTCCACGAGAACGGATTCACCTCCACCTCCTCCGTCGAGCAGCTCTACTGCGAAACTTGCTCCAAGTGAGTCACCGCTTTCATCAAACAATTTTTTCTGATAAAAGCCTAGATCTCATTCCCAGGATTCCGAAAAACCTCTTTTACCCTTTTTGGATCAAAATGAACCAAGGAGCGCTTAAAATTTTTGGGGAAATTATCAGTTGAATTGCCGCCAACTCGGCGTCTCTCCATTTCTCACACTCTCTCACCCACGTAAACGCGCCCTTTTTGCAGTCCAAATCATACAAGGGCTCGGTACCGTAACCCGGATCGTGGCGAGACCCCCACCTTAACAAAAACTGACTTTTTGGGTGGTCAACGAGACCCCTTCTTATATAAAATTTTGTCTGGTGAGATCCCCACCCCTGTAAGTTACGGGATGTCCCCCATGTATGGTCCAAATCATATAAAAAGGGTGTTTCGGAATCTTGGAAATTATATCTAAAATAAATTTTACGAGGCCCTTCCCATTTGAGGGACTAAATACGTCTTTTTAGGTTCCTGGCCGATCGTTTCGTGACGGGAACGTGTCCCCACACGGAGTGTGGCTACGACGACGCCCGTGGAGACCAGTGCGACGGTTGTGGAAAACTCATCAATGCGGTGGATCTGAAGCTGCCCAAGTGCCACATGTGCAAGAATACTCCTGTCGTGCGCCAGTCCACCCACATCTTCCTCGAGATGGACAAGCTCCAGGTAAATGCGAACGAGGCTGAAAAACGCATCTGCTTTTCTTTTTAAAAAAGTGGCCTGAGGTCGCCAGAAAAAAGCTGAAGCGGCCTAAGGTCGCCAGAAAAAGCGGAAGCGGTCTGAGATCACCAGAAAAAGCGGAAGCGGTCTGAGGTTACCAAAATTCGAAAAAAGCGGCATAATATCACCGGGAGACTCTTTTTAATATCCTATTTTCAGGAGGAGGTCCGCGCTTACGTGGAGAGCCAGATATCCCGCGAAAACCACCGCTGGTCTCCCAACGCTGTCGCCATCATAAAGGGATGGCTCAAGGTTCTTTTTTCTTCTTCTTTTTTTCGTTTTTTTTAAAAAAAATTTCTAAATTAAATTAATTAATCCTCGTTTTCTTCAGAAAGGTCTCGAAAAACGTTGTATCACCCGTGATCTCAAGTGGGGAACCCCCGTTCCCTTGGCTGAATTCGGCGATAAGGTTAGTTTTTTTTTTCGTTATTTATGGATAAATAATGGAAAATCGTCAATTTTTGGCATTTTTCTAGCTTTGTTTGACGATAACATGAGTTTTGGCTCATTCACGGTTGAAATTAGCGTATTGTCTCATAAAAAACGACTTTTCTTATAAAAAAGGGGAATAGAATCTTCTTTAGTAAGAAAATATTCGATTTTTGCTTTTTTGTGGCATTTTATACTGATTTCTGAAGAAAAAAAACTCGAAATTATCATTTTGCCTTAGAAATCCGCAATAAAATCGCAATTCCAGGTGTTCTATGTGTGGTTCGACGCTCCGATCGGCTACCTGAGCATTACCAAGTCCCTGGTGAGCGAAAACTGGACCAAGTGGTGGAAGAATCCGAAAGAGGTGGAGCTCTACCATTTCCTCGGAAAGGACAACGTGGCCTTCCACGGAGTGATGTTCCCCTGTACGCAGATCGGAGCCAGGGACAACTACACCCTCGTCAATAACATCTGCGCCACCGAGTACCTCAACTACGAGGATACCAAGTTCAGGCAAGTTTCCATGAGATTCGTTTGCTCCCGCTACGTTTACTGCCTTCTTCTGTCTTAGTATTCTAATTCCAGCAAGTCCCGTGGAGTTGGAGTCTTCGGAGACGCCGCCAAGGAGACTGGAATCGAGGCAGACGTCTGGCGCTTCTACCTGCTCTACATGAGGCCCGAGTCTCAGGACACCGCCTTCTCTTGGGATGACTTCTCCCTCAAGGTACCTAATTCAGTGAAACTGTTTCTAAACTGCTTTTTAGGTCAACTCTGAGCTTCTGAACAACCTCGGAAACTTCATAAACCGCGCCCTCTCCTTCCTGAAGAATACCTTCAAGGGCGTCATTCCCGAGATGACCCTGAACGAGGAGGATCTGCAGCTCCTCGACGAGATTAGGGTTGGTTTTGATTGATTTAAGGAAGGAAATATTTGAATTTAGCAAGATACGGAGGAGTGGGATGCTCTGTTCGACGCTGTGAAGCTGAAGGACGCCGTCCGTTGTGTGCTGGGAATGTCGCGTCGTGGAAACCAGTACATGCAGACACATGCCCCGTGGGCGCTCATGAAGGGAAGCGAGGCTGATAAGTGAGTTTTAGAGAGAGAGAGAGAGAGAGTCAGAGAGACGTTAAAGACGCAGAGAAAAGCAGACATGATAGACTGTTAGAGACGCAGAGAAAGGCAGAGTCGAGATGGTTAGAGACGTGGTGGTAAGGGCGCCGAAAGCGAGAGAGACAGATAACGTTGGAACGGTTAGAGAGCTAAACAAATACAGAGGCCTGCCTGTTAGAGACAAATAAAAGCAGAGGCAAGACGGTTAGACACGGAGGGAAAGAAAGAGTGGTATTGTTAGAGACGCAGAGGAAGACAAAAGGTGTCTGTTAGAGACGCAGTGAAAGGCAGATAGGCGAAACGGTTAAAGAAGCAGACGAAAACAAAAATACCAGATGGTTAGAGAAGTGTAGAAATACTGACAGGTGAGATGGTTAGAGACGCAAAGATGTGAAACTTGTAGAGACCAGGCGGTTTGAGAGTTAAAAAGACGAGATTGCTAGAGACGCAGAGAAAATCAAACAGGCATGACTGTAAGAGAGGCGAAGGATCGTTTTTTCAGAAAGAGGGCCGCCACCGTGATAGGAGTGGCTGCCAACATCGCCTACCACATCGCCATCATGCTCCATCCCATCATGCCGGTGGTCTCCGATCGCATCCGCCAGCAGTGCGCCCTCCCGAAGCTCCCCGCCTTCTCCCCCTTCCCCATCGCTTATCTGAAGCCCGGCCATTCCATCGGTGAAGTGAGTTTTTATTTTATTTTATAGTAAAATGCGGCCTTTGGTTGCCGAAAAGCGGCTTTTATTTGCCAAAAAGCAGATCTTTTAAACCGGTTTCTTGAAAGCGGCCCTAAAGCGACCTTAGGTTTAAAAAACAATTTAACCAACTTTATGATTTTCAGCCGAAGCCCCTGTTCGAGAAGATGGAAAAGGAGAAAGTGGAGGCGTTGAAGGCCAAATTCGGCGGCGTCGCTGGCGAAGAGCCGAAGAAGGAGGCCAAAAACGGCAACAAAGGTTGTTTTTTGGCTACCCGGCAGGGGCTTTCCACATTAGCATGTTGCGGTTCTACACTTTGATTCCAGGGCCTGGCCGGTAGCGATTCTCTTTTTTCGTCTTTTTTTCTTTTTCTTTTTGTAGCAGAAAAGAAAAGTCCTTTTCTGTAGTTTGTAGTTTAGTTTTTGCTCTCTTTTCCTCCAATTTCCACCGATTTATTTACGAATTAGCTTATTTTACACCCAATGGTGTTGCAGATGATACGATTGAGTTGGCGAAACAGTTGGAGAACGGAATATGAGACGAACTTCCCTCTGGAACTTCACACATTCCTTATTTATTCACCCGAAAGACATAATAAAATAACCATTCCTTGCCCGTCGATCGGTCGCTGAATTCGATGAAGATTTAAGAGGTTATGAAAAAAGTCTCTTACGGGCCAAGCCGGCTGAATAAATTCATCGAAACGGCCCGTGATTTAAGAAAAATGGAACTTTAAAAAAACAGACGAGAAGGAAAAAACGAAATGGATTTACAAAAACTACCTGAAATAATGGTTCTTTTTTATGACCTGATGAAGAATTTAAACAAAAACTATAATTTATTTAATTTTATATTTAAAAAATACCATACATTTAACCTATTTTAAATTTTCATTTAAAAATACTGGGTGAAAATTAAGAAATGAAAACATGACTAACTGGGGGCAGAATTATGGATGGTTGGTTGAAAAGAAGGCAATACAGATTTGAAACCAGCCATTTTGAATATGAAAAACTATCGTTTCACATAAAACATATAATAAATGATGTACTTCAATATTGAACAAAAATAAAGTGCACCGGTGGGGACCGAACCCTCGGTTGTTTTATTTGTGATTTTGGTGTAGAGCCGGGTCGAAAACATTTTTTTTTTCTGGGAAAACCTTCATGCAAATTGAGTTCAAAAGTGTTGCCAAAATCCGGACCGGATCGAGGAATCTCCGGCTTGTTTACCAAACAAACATCGATGGTTCGAATCCACTCCGGGCAAACATTTTTGCATTCTTTATCATTTTTATTTTGAAGTAGTTTTTAAAAAAATGAATAACACATTTTGTGTTTTATTAATTTAATAAAATCTTTAAATTATTCATTATCATTTAAACCACACAAAAACTTATGTGATCCGGTCGGTGCACCTTTTTTACCAGTTTCTTTTTTGTTTTATTAATTAACATAGTGAATCGAAAACTGTTTGTTCATTTTAAACTGTTTGAAAAGTGTGGAACATGCAAAACGTTTTAAATTATATTTTTGTTTAACGGACCAGCCCGTGATCTGCGAAGAGGGGAACTTTATTTGTATTGTGTGTAAAATTACTAAATTCTCTTCCTGGATTCACTACTAGTTTCGGTTGCTGTTTAGTGTTCCCCAGAGCTTCTTTTTCACGAATTGGCGCTTTCATTCCTCCCATTCTCATCTGAAACTAATCCTGAAAGGTTAAAACCCCCACTTTTTAACTGGATTTTTTACAACCTTTCCTGTTATTATTCCTCATTTATGCCGGCCTGGCTTCCCCCTTCCCTCATTTGCACCTTTTGATCGCACTCTTATCGATTCCCTTCGCCCGGTGGCTTTTACACCTGTTGTTCTTGCAGGAAAGCAGCAGAAAAAGTCGCCCTCGACGCCGAAAAAGAAACCCGAGATGGCCAACGTCGTGCGCAACTTCCCCGCTCTCTACAAGAACCAGCAGGTGATCAAACAGCTCCTCGAGGGAAATCAGAAGAAGTTCGAACAAGCCCGTGAGTTTTTCTCTTTTTCGAGCCAAAAATTGGTATTTTTACCAGTTTTTGAGCCAAAATCAGCATTTTTATCACAAAATGGGTATTTCTTATTAATGTTCCACAAAAAAATCTAGTAAAAATAGGTTTTTCATTATTTTCCCCCCATAAAAGACCCCTTAATTTGAATTTAGGCGCCCTGTTCGTGAAGGAGAAGCTGGCCGAGTTGGAGAAGTCCGCCGCTCAGTTGGAGAAGGAGGTCGCCGAGACCCAGGAAAAGCTCGTCAAGGCTGAAGAAGCCGCCGGAAGTAAATTTTTCTGTTTTAATTTTTTTTAAATATTTTAATCGTTTTTACATTTTTACACTCGAAAAACGCGATTTTCACTTTAAAACTGAAGAAATTGCACATAAAAATATTTTTACGCGCTTTCTCAAAGTTATCGGAAGTGATTTTATTTGCAATTTCATTGGCGTAACTTTCTGTTTTTTAACTTTTAACAATTTTTTATGTTTTTTTTAAAATTTTTCATTTCCAGAGAAGCAGATCGGTCTGCCCAAGTCCGCCCAGAAGGAGGCTCCCGCCACGACTTCTGCCGCCCCTGCTCCGGCCGCCGAGGCTAAGAAGGAAGCCAAGAAGGAGGAAAAGAAGCCCAAGGAGGAGAAGAAACCGAAGCAGGGCGGAGGAAACAAGAAGGCTGACGGTGAGTTAATGCAATTTCGAGGAAAAATCGCCAAAAATAACTTTCTGCACTTTTTTCAACCTAATTCGGTAGTTTTAACTGTAAACCCGCTCCAATTTCAGCCGCCGTTGATGACGCTGTGGACATCGGTCGTCTGGACCTCCGCGTCGGCCGCATCGTCCACTGCGAGAAGCACCCGGACGCCGACGCCCTCTACCTGGAGAAGATCGACGTGGGAGAGGCCGAGCCCCGCACCGTCATCTCCGGCCTCGTCCGCTGGGTTCCCCTCGAACAGGCTAGTTTTTCTTTTTCTATTTTTGGACTTTTTCTTTCGTTTTTTTAAAAATTTTAATTTATGAATCTTCTAAATTCAAATATTTCAGATGCAGAACCGCCTCGTTATCGCCATGTGCAACCTGAAGCCGGCCAAGATGCGCGGAATCGAGTCCCACGCCATGGTCATGTGTGCCTCCACCCCCGATAAGGTACCTTTCTAAATCTTACGACGTTCGAGGTCTCATTTAGTGACCAAATTACGCATCACCAGAATTAACTTGTAATGTTCAGGTTGAAATCATGGAGGTGGATCCGTCCGCCGTTCCCGGAACTCCCGTCACCTGCCCTCCCTTCGTCCACCGCCCCGACGCCGTCCTCAACCCCAAGAAGAAGGTGATTTTTGCGATTTAAAATATCCTTTTTTTAAATTTTTTTAAAGGGACAATGGGGGACTTTTTTGACTTTATCTCAAATTAAATATCTTGAAAAAGTTATCTGGAAAATATGTAACCGTTTGGGGCTTAAATGCTCCATTTTGGAGAAATCTGCATCTGAAATGACATTTTTGGCAATTCCAGGCAATATGCAAATGTGGATAACCGGCATTTTAACGAACAACGTGCCCGGTGTTTACGCGCCTGTCCAATTCATCAGTTTATCGACTTTTTGGTCGATAAACTATTCGAATTTTCAATGTTCCCGCCTGAAAAGACGCAGAAAACTCTGGTTGTCTGACATGGTAGCGCCTTGAGCTTCATACCCGTACGAGATCGGCGACCGCAGCAAGTGTAGGCCTGCTGCATACAGTAATGAGCGAAATAGGCAAAAACCAGTGGAAAACAGGTCTCTGAATGTTCCTTTAAATTAAAAATTTACTTAAAAATCGATTTTCAGGTGTGGGAGACGGTGGCCGAGGACCTGAAGGTGTCTCCCGAAGGCATCGCCACCTGGAAGGGCCAGCCCCTGATCGTCGGCGACTTCGGAAACATGAAGGCCCCCACTCTCCGCGGAGTCCCCATCAAGTAATCCTCGGATTTCTTGTTTTATTCCCACTTTAGCAACGAATTTCCCCCGCTTTTTGCTGTTAAACCTCCCCGGTTTTGTTATGGTCTGTCTCGTTAATTTTAATGAATTGTTGGTTGGTTTGAATAATTTGAATATAGAGGAAGGTAGTTTCGATGCCTAGATTACCTTTTAAAAAGGAAGGAATAATATGAAAAGAAGGGGTTTAGATGAAGAAGAGCGTGAAGAGGAAGAGACCCTCTGCGGAGGGAGGAATCACCGACGACCGCTTCACCCATCTGCAGTCCGACCCCAAGTTCAGCGGACTCAACAACAGGAATAAGAAGGTTTGCGAAGGAAATAGCCATTTCTTGGCTTGGAAATCAACCCAAAAATTGCATATTGCACTGTAAAAGGTCTTCTTAGTGTAATTTTAAGCCAAATTGTATCTTCTACGGCGGTTTCAGACTGCAGATAAAGTTTGCTGCAGAAACAGTCATTTCTTGGCATTGTTTTATATGATCTAATTAGTTGAATTTAAACCCAAAAATTTGCATATAGCACCACAAAATAGCTTTTTTCGTACAATCGTAAGCCAAATAGAATCTTTTCCGGTTCCGAACCGTACATGAAAGATTTACGGCATCCTATATCTTTCGGCCTAATTTGGCAACCTAAGGCCGCTTTCCCATTTTTTGCAACCTCAGATCGCTTTCTGTTTTTTTTCAGGTCGCTTTCTGCTTTTTCTGGCAACCTCAGGCCGCTTTGTGTGTTAAAATTAATTATGGACCACTCATCCAATTTTTGGTTAACATTTTCTAATTTTCTTTCTAAAAGTTCTACATAGCATAACAAACACATTTTTTAAGTTTTGAAAAATTTTGCATAATTAAAATTTATGATTTAACACTTTCCCTTCCAGGTAGTGATCGAGAAGCGCTTCGCCGCCGCCCTGACGGATGCCAAGTTCTCCAGCCGAGCTCCCGTGGACAAGCGGGGTCGCGTCATGAAGAAGACCACCGGAAACGACCTCCTCGACCTCTACGAAGTTGAAAAGGACGAGGATGACGGTAATTTCATCGTTTTTGGCTCAAAATTCTGATTTTACATCAATTTTTAGTTTAAAATTCTGATTTTCCACCCATTTTCAGCTTAAAATTTTGATTTTCCACCTCATTTTCAGCTTAAAATTTCGATTTCATCGATGTTACTCAAATTTTGATTTTCCTTCTCGTTTTCAGCTTAAAATCCCGATTTCATTTCGATTTTCAGCTCAAAATATCAATTTTCCAGAGAAAAACGAGGCGAAGAAGGCGAAAGTGGAGGGATCTGACGCTGAAGACAACGACGACGAGGAGGCTCCTCTGAAGATGGATCTGGCTCGTGGCGAGGGAAATCTCTCCTCTTCCGATGAGAGCGATTCCGAGGAAGAAGACTGGGAAATTGACGACAAGATGCACATGGACATGGATCTGGCGCAGTTGGATCAGTGAGTTTTGCCAAGTTTCCAGTGGTAAATTCAAATTTCCAGGGAGGCGGAGCGTGTGGAATGGGCGAGCAGGCGGTTGGCCGTGTGCAATCTGGACTGGAACCTCGTCAAGTGCGAGGACATCATGATCCTCGTCAATTCTTTCAAGTACGGTAGTTCCTGGTTGCTGTATTCTAATCTCAACACTCAAGTTATCGACCGCATTTGGCAACCGAAGGCCGCTTGACCTGCTTTTTGTGAAATAAAAGCCGCTTTTTGGCAACCATAGGTCGCCCTGAGGAATGGCACCAAAGTAGGCATTTGAATTTGGACCAAAAATATTCATTATTTCTTTTTTTTAAAACGATTTACAAAGTGATTTTTTGTTGTAAAAATCATTTAAAAACCCAAATTAACCAAAATTCGCAATTTAACACACGAAAAATCTCCAATTTGCTATTTTTGGGAACTTTTAGTTAATTTTAATACACACTTTATGTTAAGAACGCCTTTCATATCGGTTTTCATCAGTTTAAGTCAAACAATACTTCAAAACATTTTTTATTATATTTTCGGTGTTGAACAATGGGAAAATCTTGTAATTCTCATTTTAAAAGAGTTATAAATAAAAATGCAATTTAATATATTTGAATGCAAGTATTTAAAAAAACAAAAGTAATATATAATATCCCGCCAAGTCGCCCAGGGCCGGATTTTCCTGGATTTTTTCCAAACAGTGATAATTCGTGAATTCCAGGCCCGCCGGCGGTCGCGTCGTTCGCATTTCCATCTATCTGTCCGACTTTGGTAAGGAACGCCTGGACGAGGAGGAGAAACACGGTCCCCGTCTCCAGTTGAGCAAGCCTCTCGAAGACTACCAAGAGGACGAAATGGACCCGTAAGTCTCTCTTTCTCCTTTTTAACTCTCAATATTCCAAATTTCCGAATTACAAGCTCGAAAGTACAGTAATCTTCTCCTCTTTCAGGGAAACCCGTCTGGCCATCAGGAAGTACCAAATGGACCTTCTGAAGTACTACTACGCTGTGATCGAATGCGACGAGGAGCAGACGGCCACCGCCATCTACGAACAGTGCGACGGCTTCCAATTCGAATCTTCCGGCCTCAAAATGGACCTCCGCTTCGTCCCCGACGACATGGAATTCGAGGAGGATCGGCTGAAGGAGAGGGTGACCGACGGAGATGTAAATGTGGAGAAGTACCGCTCCAAGGAGAATGTGGGTTTCTTTTCTTTTTAAATTTTTTTTGATTAATTTCTTTTTTTATAAATTTAAATTAACTTATAAAAATTAAATAAAGAAATTAGAATTTAAGAGGAATAAAATTGAGTTTAGGTCAAGTCGGGGGTGACTTTCACCGACGGACGGCTCGATTGGGACGAGAACGATGACTCCAGGGCGAAGATGTTCCAGGATGCATTGTAAGCAGAGAGAGAGAGAGAGAGAGAGAGTTAGAGACGCAGAGAAATAGAGTGGAAGGGGTTAGAGACGCAGAGAAATAGAGTGGGAGGGGTTAGAGACGCAGACTAATAGTGGAAGCGGTTAGAGACGCAGAGAAACAGACAATATAAGAGAGAGGGACTATTAAACCTCCTTTTTTCAGCAAAGACGACGGAGGTGCTGGTGGCCTGATCGCCGAATCTGATTCCGAAGACGACGAGACTGTTAACAACCGGAGGAAGGCTCTGCTCTCCCTCCTTCAGGGAGGAAACGACGACGAGGATCTGCAGGTATCTGCGTCTCTAACCCCTTTCTCTATTTCGCTGTGTCTCTAACTCTTTCTCTCTCTCTCTCTCTCTCTCTCTCTCTCTCTCTAAAACACTCCCTTTAAGGTCGATTGGGAGGAGAAGGAGGCCCCAGCTGAAGCCAAGAAGGAGGAAGACAGTGATGACAGTGACATCGAAAAGGCGCTGGCTCGCCGTGACACCGGAGACGCTTCTGAAAGTGAAGAAGAGGAGGAGGCTCCTGTCGAAGAAGAGGTATTTTGAGCTATTTGTAGAAATAAAAATAAAACTTTAGAAAAAGGAGAAGAAGAAGAACTTCAAGAGCTATCTGGAGAAGAAGAAGGCTAAGCGTCGCGAGAGGAAGGACAAGATCAAGGAGGCGAGGAAGGCGCAGGCGGAGGAATTGAACGAAGTGGGCAAGGAGGCCAAGAAGAGGCAGAAGGAGGAGAGACAGAGGAAGGCGGCGGCCGAGCAGAAGGAGGACGTGGTGGAGAAGGTCGTCGCCGACGATCGATTCAAGGCCCTCTTCACCGACAGCGCATTCGCCATCGAGCAGAGCGCCAAGGAGTTCAAGGTTCGCATTTGGGTTACTGTAGTTTTTAAAAGATACTGTAGATCTGGGGAAAAGCGGCCTTTGGTTGCCAAAAAGCGGCTTTTAATTACCAAAAAGCAGGTCAAGCGGCCTTAAGTTGCCAAAACGCAGGTCAATTTAAAAATACTCTACATTTCAAGGGATACTGTAGGTTTTATAAGATATGTTGTTTCAAAAGATACTGTAGTCGTTCCGGTTTTCTGTAGTTTTAAACAATACTGTAGCAGTTTATTTGGCTGGTACGCTTTAAATGTGGATTATGCAAGTTTGAGGCTTTAATTTAATTTTTTAAAACGTTCTGTAAATTTTTATCAAAAATTTTTTTTAAAAATTTAAAACAAAAAATATTGTTAAGCGTATATTAAATAATACAAAATAGTATATAAAATAATTTTTCTAAGTGTCTAAAATTTTTAAAAAGTCGATTTAAGGTACTCATTTGGGTTACTGTAGTTTCTAAAGGATACTGTAATTTTAAAATATACTGTAAATTTGAATCATACCTGGACAGGATTTTTAAAAAAAATATTTGCTTTGATTTTACTTTACTTATTTAATAAAATTAATATTGAAAAATACATTGTAGTTTAATTTAAATGAAAAGTGAAGCCTGCCACATTTTTTTCTGCTTCCCGTTTAATTGGGGTAAATGTCGATGTTTCGGGCAGTCTGATGAGAAATGTTTCTCCCTATTCTATGTAAATATGATTTATTTTTTAAACAATTGATTTTTTTTAAATTGAGGCCTATTTTTGTCAGAAAGCGGCTTTTATTTCACTGTAAGGAATACTTTAATTATATCAGATACTGGGAATTTAAGAAATTAGGTGGGTAAAAGGTTACTGTAATGTATGGTATTTTTACCCTAGTTTTTAAGGAATACTGTATATTTAAGGGTTGCTCTAATTTTTAAAAAAATTTATTTTTTATTTATACATATAACATTTTTCAGGGAACGAAGCTGATCGAGAAGCAGGCTGCCATCAAGAAGGAAAGCAAGGTCGCTCCGAAGGCGGCCTCCGACGACCTCTTGTCGAAGCTCAAGCAGAAGGCCAACAAGTGGGAGCAGAAGAAGAAGAAATAGGCCGCTGTGCCCCATCCGCCGTTGTTTTTGTTATCGATTTGTTGTTGTTTGTCGAGCTTTGTTGGAAATGAATCGGACAGTTATCCAAGAAAAGGGGGGAGAAATACGCCTTCCGCCGACCGTCAGGAACTTTTCTGACTTAACCTCAAATTAAGGACCTTGAAAAGTTATTCTAGAAAGTATATAACAGTTTGGGGTTTAAATGCGTCGTTTTGGAGAACTCTGAAATGCCTTTTTTGGCAATTCCAGGCATATGCAAATGTGGATAACCATCATTTTAACAAACTACTTGCACTGTGTTTACGCGCCCGTCCAATCCATCAATTTATCGATTTTTTGGTCGTGACTTTCGAATTTTCAATGTTCCCGCCTGAAAAGACGCAGAAAATTCTGGTTGTCTGGCATGGTAGCGCAGGGAGTTTCACACCCGTACGAGATCAGCGGCAAGGGTAGTCCCGCCGCATACAGTAATGAGCGCTATATTCAAATACGGACCATAAAGAGGTTCCTGACAGTACATTTAAGGTAGATAAAGACATAGAGAGATCAGATAGAAAAAAAATTACGGTACTTGTCAACAATGCGTGCCTATAAAATTGCATTAAAAAATCGTGAAAAATAGGTATAATTTTGACAAAAACCATGTTTTCACAATTGTAACCCGTTTCAAAATTCTAATTTTAAAAAAAAATTAGAAATAAAAAATTTATACTGTAAAAAGATGAAGAATAGAAAATGATAAAAATGATTTTTTTTAAAACGGATTGGGTAGTAGGCCATGGTGAAAATGTGGTTTTTGGTCAAAATTTAATAGACACCTATTTTTTCATGATTTTTGGATGGAGTTTTATAAACACCTATTTTTTATAGACACCCAGAGTTGATAAGTACCGAAATTCCTCTGACTTACCCCATCGCCGGGAAGGATCTATTCCAGCGTAATACGTCACGACAATTCTGATCTCTGCTTTTTCGCGCGGCTCCTGAAGGAGAATAATTGTGATGGTCATGGCAACCGAATCACCAAGCATACTTCGAGGTGTGTCATCTATTTATCAACTTTCTTATGTTTGTGTGACATTATCCAAGATTACGTAGCAGGCTTACTGTAGAAAGCATTTCTTTTTCCCTCAAGTTGTTCACATTTGCAAAGGCTGAATTAGTACGGCATTTGTATTTATTTGCGGACATTTTTACGGTACTTCATGGGTTTTACAAAGTACAAATTCAGAAAATCGAAAAAAAACGTGGCTGTTGATCATTTACAAACTTTGGATTTGGATATGCTCCATAAACGCAGGAAAACGGATGTTATGGTTTTTAAAAAAAGTATTTTTAAGTATGACATAACCGGAAAAAGCATCGTAGATAGCGCCAAACAAGTTTTTCTTTGGCTGTTGTTCTGTAAACTACGGAAGAATAATGTTCTTATAGTTGACTCTGATCTGTTTTGCTCTTTCTTGAGATAATTTCTGCTCTCTCTCCCTCTCTCTCTCCCCCCCCCCTCTCTCTCTTTCTTATTCTCTCTCTCTCTCTCTTATTCTTTTTCTATCTCTCTCTCTCTCTCTTTCTTTTTCTCTCTCTTATTCTCTCTCACTCTCTCTCTCTCTTTTATTCTCTCTCTCTCTCTCTCTCTCTCTCTCTCTCTCTTTTATTCTCTCTCTCTCTCTCTCTCTCTCTCTTTCTTTTTCTCTCTCTTATTCTCTCTCTCTCTCTCTCTCTCTTTTTCTCTCTCTTATTCTCTCTCTCACTCTTTCTCTCTTTCTTTTATTCTCTCTCTCTCTCTCTCTCTCTCTCTCTCTCTCTCTCTCTTTCTCTCTCTCTCTCTTTTATTCTCTCTCTCTCTCTTTCTCTCTCTCTCTTTTATTCTCTCTCTCTCTCTCTTTCTTTTTCTCTCTCTTATTCTCTCTCTCACTCTCACTCTCTCTCTCTCTCTCTCTCTCTTTTATTCTCTCTCTCTCTCTTTTTCTCTCTCTTATTCTCTCTCTCTTCTACCTTTGATTAATTCACCCCCCCCCCTCCTAATCGATCTCACCTGCAGTTAGCTGATTCTCTCCTTCTTCAATGGCTAAAAATTAGAGATGCTCATGGCGCATCGATGTTTTTACGTCGTCTGTTTATCAACTAACCGATATTTATTTTTAAACAAACATTCCCCTTTATTTACAGTAATTTTTGAGTCATTTCCTTTACGTGTAAACAGGATTACTAACGACTTCTACAAATCAAGAAAAATCTGTGAAGAAAGGCCATACGTAATTCTCCGAACCGTAAATATAAACAAAAACAGTATACAAATCGGGGCAGAAGCTGCGTTGTGGCATTTCTTTAAGACATACACACGCTTCACATTTATGTTTAAATACCCTTCGTGGTTTGGCACAACAAAAAGGCTCACGGTTTTTTATTTGTGGGCAGGCTCGCCTACCTAATCTATCAGATAATTTTTTTTGCAGATAATTTACCCTGTCAGCGGTTTTGTTTAGGCGTTCTCTCTCTCTCTCTCTACACACACACACACACACACACACACACACACACACACACACACACACACACACACACAAAATACACAAGCACACATTCACACGTACACACATTCACACACCGCATTTTTTAGTCTTTTTGGAAGATGTCTGTTTTCCCTCTGGAAAATTAACTGAAAAAATAAAAAAGGTTTTCTGCAAAAGAAATGCGATGAAAAATGCGAATTTGCAGTTTAAGTAGTACCCGAACCGAAATGCTTCGTGTTCGATTTTACCGGTGATAAGAAATCGCGCGGGTGTGTGTTCTGTGTTATCTATATGCTGGCACAGAAACCAGAAAGACAATGTCTTGTTTACAATTTTTCTTTTCATATAACCTAAATATTTTGATTTAATATTAATTTTTTGGAAATTCTTTTGGAAAGTCGATTATATTTTGAAGGCACCCAATTTAAAAAAAAGTATCTCCCGT
>JAJQXH010000046.1:165000-170000 GCA_022343465.1 Oscheius sp. G VE-2021 | reverse complement strand
AGATAGATAGATAGATAGATAGATAGATAGATAGATAGATAGATAGATAGATAGATAGATAGATAGATAGATAGATAGATAGATAGATAGATAGATAGATAGATAGATAGATAAAGAGAGAAAGAAAGAGAAAGGCATATATTTTCAATTAATTTCCAGCTTTCAGCACTGCTGCTAGGGAGAGATGATGGCTTTGAAATGCCGGGGGCCGATCTTTTGCTGAATGAAATGGCCCCAACTGAAGACAACAAAGAGGAACCTAAGGATTTTAGCAAGCACAATTCAAATTTCTCAATGTCCGATGACAGCCATCCCAAAAACTATGGTTTGCTAGTAAAACAATCAAAAATTTAAGTGAATTAGGTGTAAATGTGGAAGAGTAAGCGAAGGATACCGAAGAAGTGAAAAACTATTGGATGAGCATAGCGTTCAGAGACATTCCTAGTCCATGACGTTAAGAGATCTAAGATATGTTTTTTTTTCAATTTGTCGGGTAACATTTATTCTAAACCACCTCATGTTTACAATTTTAATTTTATTTCAATTTTTGATTGCCGACAATGAAGTTTGATTCCTAAGCTTTCTGTGTATGTGTATGTGTGTGTGTGTGTGTGTTGCGGGACTACTTTTGCAACTGCCGCCTATCTCGTATGGGTGTGAAACTCGCGACGCTACCATGGCAGACAACCAGAGTTTTCTTCGTCCTTTCAAGCGGAAACATTGAAAATTCGAAAGTGACGACCAAAAAATCGATAAACCTATGGATTGGACAAACGCGTAAACACCGTGCACGTTGTTCGTTAAAATACCGGTTTTCCACATTTGCATATTGCCGGGAATGGCCAAAAATGGTATCTCGGAAGCAGATTTCTTAAAAACGACACATTTAAACCATTTTAACATTATATTTTCTTAAATAAATTTTCTCTTATAGATTGATTGCAAGTAGTACTAATACGCTCCATCGATTGTTGATATTTTCGCATTAATTGACTAATTTTGAAAAAAAAATGCAATTTTCTGGCACGCCTTCGCTTCGAGACCCAATTATGATTTTGACCTATTGTTGCCCAGAATTACAGGCGGATCTTCCCTTTTCAAGAAAGAACGAAGTTTTATTTGAGTTTCCCTTCTTTCGCGAAGAGGAAGCTAATTGTACAAACTCCAAACAAGCGGAATTCCCTGCTCTGAATCAAAAATCCCTGGGCAATTATCCGATCACAAGGCGTTATCCGTCACATAATACGCCTCACCCACCCATTAGCCTCAGATCTGACTAAAGCAGCAATTGTTTTCCAATCGCACACAGTGTTTTCCTTCCCCCATTTGTGACCTCTCTGAAATCATTTATAAATCACAAAATCCTAATTATCATAAGAACAACAGATGGTTTCACTGTTAGAAACCAAATTAAGCGAAAAGTATAGTTTGGTTGTTGTTCCAAAGATTCTGTTTTCTGAAGTTTCTTTAGACGCTTGGCGAGGCGGAAAATTATAGTCAAAAGGAGGTTTTTGCAGTAAACACGCCTTGATTATGAAATCAAAAAGATCCGCCTACACTGAATCCCGCTACTTTACCTTACCTTACGTTACCTTAAAGGGAAAGACCGCGTAAAAATAATTTTTCTGATTTTGTGATAAAAGCCTAGATCGCATTCCAAGGATTCCGAAAAATACCTCTTTTACCCATTTTTGATTAAAATGAACCGATTTAGGAGCGCTTGAAATTTGGGGAAATTGTCATTTGAATTGCCGCCAACTCTGCGTCTCTCCATTTCCCAAACTCTCTTGCCCACTCTAGCCGTGTTTTCGTGCGGCAAACGCGTAAAACGGCCGTGAAAACGCGCCCCTTTTGCAGTCCAAATCATATATAAGGGGTATGTTTTAGAATCGTGGAAACTATATCTATTCAATGAAACAATTGTAAAGATACTTTGAAAAATGAATTTTACGAGGTCCTTCCCTTTAACTCTGCGTCTCTCGCATCCCGGTCTCTAACTGTCTGTCCCTGCCCTACTTCTGATTCTACTACTATGCGTCCCTACCTTTTGTCTCGTTATCAGCCTGTTTCTCTGTCTGCATCTCACCCTAGGATCCAGTCTGTCTGCGTCTCTAACCTGAACTAGCCCGTCCTCTGCGGCTCCTGCCTCTGCTGGTCTGATTCTGGCACTCACACTACGTCTCTAACCATGCGTGTCTAATTGCTTGGTTAAATGGCTCTCTCTCTTTCTCTAAACTCCAGTGCCTGCGTCTCTAACATTACGTTGCCGATGTCTGCTCCTCTGATTCTCACCCTCATTTGGTTGGCCTCTTACCCTCTGCGTCTCTAACATCATTCTCTGACATCATTATCTCTAACTGTCTGTCTCTGCCCATCTAATTCTCTCGGTCTCTCTCTCTCTCTCTCCATTTTTGATTCCTTACAGTTGTACCTGCGATTCCCCACATTTTCCAACAATCTGCTCCTCTTTGCACCGAGAGTCTACATTTAAGTTGAAACAAACACCCGAGATTACTGTCATTAAAGGGACAGGAAATGTATTTTCTTTTCATTTGCACCTCACCAGTATTGAACTTAATAAAGTTCACTTTTTTACATACCTTGTTATGATGACACTATAGAATTTTACGAATAATCATCATTCTCCGTCAGTTTTATAATTGTCTAGATGATAAAATTTTACTCTTAAATTATTTCCTTTTTTTACAATGAATAGTGATCCAACATCTTCCAATAACCTCAATGCAAGAAAACGAACAAAATTGGGAAACCCAAAACAATCAACCAGTTAGCAAGAGTATGTGACCAACACGTTTTCTATGGAAAATGAGGAAGTTCTGATTTCTGACTTTTGGTGATTTGGTTTTTCATTAGGTCCAAACTAGTTAGGTAAATCGATAGCCAATTTAAGAGGCCTTATAACGTAGTGAAGGAAAACGATGATGGCATAAACTATTTTCAAATGTTGAAATTTTTTTTTGCATTTTTCTTGCGCGCGATCGCTTTGAGACCCAATCGATTATTTATCGATTGATTTTACGTGTCGTTTAAAAATCAATCGAATAATGCTATTTTGATCTCAATCGATTAGTTGGCGCGAGATCTCATTTCACCCGTGATTAACGTTATTCCTATCAATTCCCGAGCTAATTAAAGAGAAAGAACCGCGTAAACATAATTTTTTTTTGATTTGAAGGTAAAATCCTAGTCTCATTCACAGAATTCCGAAAAATACCTCATTTACCCCTTTTGCATCAAAATGAACCGACTTAGGAGCCCTTGAAATTTTTTGGGAAATTGCAGTTTGAATTGCCGCCAACTCTGCGTCTCTCCATTTCCCACACTCTCTCGCCCACTCTAGCCGTGTTTACGCGGGCAAACGCGTAAATCGGCCGGGTAAACGCGCCCCTTTTGTAGTCCAAATCATATAAAGGGGGTATGTTTCAGAATCGTGGAAACGATATGTATTAGTTTAAATATATAGTTGTAAATAAACTTTAAAAAATCAATTTACGAGGTCTCTACTCTTTAAGCTGATTTGCCAGCTAAAACAACATTGAAACAGTGGAGTGATTCGGCGAGTATAAAATTTGTAAATTTAGCCCATAAAAACCTTATTTTGGGCGCTCGAAATTAGCTCTTTTTATGCATCAAATGCACCAAAAAAATTTAAATGACCAAACATCTTTAAGAGTACTTTTCTCAATAAAAATAATAATGGACGAAATTGAACACGCATGGCAAACAGGTGCCAAATGAAGAAAATCACGTTTAATGTAATGACTTCTTCTTAGAGTTACGCTTTGATCAAATAAATTGTTTTTTTTGTAACAGATAATTTGTATAAAAACTAAATAAAAACGTGCTTTCGTAAAGAATTAGTTCCTGGAAGTTAACCTTCATTGCCTTGTTCCTTCCTTCCCAATATCAAATCCAATAGGTCGTGGGAGTGTTTGCTTTAGCGTAAATGACACGAATCTTAGCCGCGGTTCAATTGATTTTGGTTTCTTGCCTAGAGAGAGAGAGAGAGAGAGAGAGAGAGAGAGAGAGAGAGAGAGAGAGAGAGAGAGAGAGAGAGAGAAAGAGAGGGAAAGAGAGAGAGAGAAAGAAAAAGAGAAAGAGAGAGAGAAAGAGAAAGAAAGAGAGAGAGTGAGAGTGAGAGAAAGAGAGGGAAAGAGAGAGAGAGAGAGAGAGAGAAAGAAAAAGAGAAAGAGAAAGAGAAAGAGAAAGAGAAAGAAAGAGAGAGAGGGGAAGATAGGGAAAGAAATATAGAGAGAAAGAAAGAGAGAGAGAGAGAGAGAGAGAGAGAGAGAGAAAGAGAAAAAGTGAACCCGTTAAACGATCTCTCCGTTGTACTTTCGATTCCCACAACTTATACCTTTTGATTCAGAAGCACCTTCGTTTTTCACATACCCCAAGGGGCTGAAATCATCAAGCTTACAAACCAAGTTCATTTTCGTATAATGAAAGTCTAGTACATTCATTTTTAGAATTAAAATATCATCTTATCAACTGCTTGACCTATTTTCGTTTTTGCAAAGTTGTAGCTTTTGACGTAATCTTTCAATTTCCAGAATACCTGAATTGTAGCCTTAGCCACTTTGGTTACCCATTTCCTTGTCTTACTGAACGCAGTGTTGTACTTCCTGTTTTTGAATTTAAATTGAAATAATTCATGCAAAATACATATGTTTGGTCAGAATGCCACAGTTTCACGTGAAATTTCTAAAGAAGTTAAGAAGTTCTAAAAGTAATCGTCTCGTAAGAAAGCCCCGTCAAATTGTCAGACACGCCACCAGGGTTCGATCCTGGCCGGTGCACTTTATTTTTATCATTTTAAAATATATTAGACAGTATTACAAAATGTTTTTTCTAAGTATTATAACATTTATCTGCTCTTAAAAATCTTGTAAAAGAACGGTTTTTGAGAAACTTTCCAACCACTACGTCAGAACATTTTATGTAATCACCTTCTTTTTTCAAGAAGACTTCACGTGACT
>JAJQXH010000046.1:150000-160000 GCA_022343465.1 Oscheius sp. G VE-2021 | reverse complement strand
GAATTTAATCCGTTTACTCTTTCCAGTGGGATCAATCGCGTCCCATAAATAGGGTTCCAGGTTTGTGGGAATTCAATTCAACATGAGGTGCCTTCTCCTTCTTCTTTCGGTTTTTGCTGGAACCGCTTTTGGTGAGAAATTTCTATTTAACTGATTTAAAAAGGGGTTTTAGGCCAAATCTGTCCGGGTGGGCAGTTTTCGGATGATGACAGAACTGCGATTCTAAAGTATCATAATGACCTGAGGTCGAAGATCGCAAGGGGAGTTTTTGTGGCTAAAACGACACCAGTGCCAGCAGCTGGGGATATGCAAGCAATGGTAAGAGATTTGACGTTAACTCTTTAAGATTTACCCTAGCTTTTTAAGAGCTACTACCTTAATTCTTTAAGATTCACCCTAGCCCTTTAAGAGCTACTACCTTAACTCTTTAAGATTTACCCTAGCCTTTTAAGAGCTACTACCTTAATTCTTTAAGATTCACCCTAGCCCTTTAAGAGCTACTACCTTAACTCTTTAAGATTTACCCTAGCCTTTTAAGAGCTACTACCTTAATTCTTTAAGATTCACCCTAGCCCTTTAAGAGCTACTACCTTAACTCTTTAAGATTTACCCTAGCCTTTTAAGAGCTACTACCTTAATTCTTTAAGATTCACCCTAGCCCTTTAAGAGCTACTACCTTAACTCTTTAAGATTTACCCTAGCCTTTTAAGAGCTACTACCTTAATTCTTTAAGATTCACCCTAGCCCTTTAAGAGCTACTACCTTAACTCTTTAAGATTTACCCTAGCCTTTTAAGAGCTACTACCTTAATTCTTTAAGATTCACCCTAGCCCTTTAAGAGCTACTACCTTAACTCTTTAAGATTTACCCTAGCCTTTTAAGAGCTACTACCTTAATTCTTTAAGATTCACCCTAGCCCTTTAAGAGCTACTACCTTAACTCTTTAAGTTTTACCCTAGCCTTTTATGAGCTACTACCTTAACTCTTTAAGATTTACCCTAGCCTTTTAAGAGCTACTACCTTAATTCTTTAAGATTCACCCTAGCCCTTTAAGAGCTACTACCTTAACTCTTTAAGATTTACCCTAGCCTTTGAAGAGCTACTACCTTAATTCTTTAAGATTCACCCTAGCCCTTTAAGAGCTACTACCTTAACTCTTTAAGTTTTACCCTAGCCTTTTATGAGCTACTACCTTAACTCTTTAAGATTTACCCTAGCCTTTTAAGAGCTACTACCTTAATTCTTTAAGATTGACCCTAGCCTTTTAAGAGCTACTACCTTAATTCTTTAAGATTTACCCTAGCCTTTTAAGAGCTACTACCTTAATTCTTTAAGATTCACCCTAGCCCTTTAAGAGCTACTACCTTAATTCTTTAAGATTTACCCTAGCCTTTTAAGAGCTACTACCTTAATTCTTTAAGATTGACCCTAGCCTTTTAAGAGCTACTACCTTAATTCTTTAAGATTTACCCTAGCCTTTTAAGAGCTACTACCTTAATTCTTTAAGATTTACCCTAGCCTTTTAAGAGCTACTACCTTAATTCTTTAAGATTTACCCTAGCCTTTTAAGAGCTACTACCTTAACTCTTTAAGATTTACCCTAGCCTTTTAAGAGCTACTACCTTAATTCTTTAAGATTCACCCTAGCCCTTTAAGAGCTACTACCTTAATTCTTTAAGCTTTACCCTAGCCTTTTAAGAGCTACTACCTTAACTCTTTGAGAATGACCTTTATTTTTTTTTAGAAGTATAAACCTTAACTTAGAGAATTACTTAGCTTTTCAAGAACAATTACCTTAACTGTGTGAGAATGACGTACGGTTCTTAAAAGCAATTCCCTTATTTTTTTAAAAGAATTACCTTAGCTTTTCAATAGAATATCAAGACAACTTGAGAATATCAAGGATGTCAAAAGCGGTCCAGGCGGTCTGAGGATGCCAAAAAGATAATGCGACCTGAGGATGCCCGTGGTCTAAGCGGTCTGTTAATGATAAAACGGTCTAAGCGCCTCAGATTGCTAAATATTGCGGCCTGAGGCTGCCGAGAAGTGACAAAAACGGGCCGGCACCTGAGAATAACGAGGATATCGAAACCGGCCCAAGCGGCCTGAGGTTGACAAAAGCGATAACGCCGCTGGCCCTGTATGTCTAAAGCGGCCCAGGCGGCCTGAGGTTGCCAAAAACAATCCTGCCGGCTGGACGTCGACAAAAGTGGACAACGCGGCCTGAGGACTACGGAATCGGTCTAGGCAGCCTAAGGTTGCCACAAGCGGCCTAGGTGGCCTGATATTGCCAAAGGCGGCCAAAGCGGCCTGAGGTTGCCAAAAGTGGTCTATGTGACCTTCGACATACCGTAACTCCTTTCAGACCTGGGACTGCAGTGTGGAAGCGTCTGCCCAAGCCTACGCCAACACTTGCCCCCAAGGCCACTCCCACGCCCCAGGCCTAGGAGAAAACCTCTTTTGGTCCTGGTCAACTCAACCTGTAAGTCTACTTTCACTTCCAATTTTATGGTCTCATTTCACAGATTCCAATTGCTGGAAGTGGAATCTCCGCCAGCAATTCGTGGGCAAACGAGTTCCAGGACTACGGATGGCCTGGAAATCCATACCAAGGACAGTCGAATGTCGGCCATGCCACCCAGGTTAGTTTTACCCCGAAGATTGGATAAATTTATGGTTTCAGATGATTTGGTCTACTTCGAACCTTCTAGGCTGTGGAGCTAATATCTGCCCTTCTACAAACGCTGGTTTCCAGTATGAGATCGTGGTCGTCTGTCAGTATAAGCCACAGTAAGCTAATTGAGATTTTGAATCAGAATTGGGGTTTAGGGGTAACATTCTTACTGTGAATATGTTCCAGGAGGGAGCTGCTTGTTCCAGTTGCCCTAGTGGTACTTCTTGTCAAACGGTAGAGAGAGAGAGAGAGAGAGAGAGAGAGAGAGAGAGAGAGAGAGAGAGAGAGAGAGAGAGACAGAGAGGCATTGAGAGGGAGACAGAGAGAGAAAGATAAATATAGAGAGAGAAAGGAATAGAGAGAGAGAGAGAAAGAGAGAGAGAGAGACAGAGAGGCATTGAGAGGGAGACAGAGAGAGAAAGATAAATATAGAGAGAGAAAGGAATAGAGAGAGAGAGAGAGAGAGAGAGAGGCAGAGAGACAGAGAGGCATTGAGAGGGAGACAGAGAGAAAAAGATAAATATAGAGAGAGAAAGGAATAGAGAGAGGGAGAAAGAGAGAGAGAGAAAAAGAGAGGGAGGGACAGAGACAGAGACAAAGGATCATTTCCAGAGCACTGGCCTATGCGCCGCACCTGGATCAGCAGGTCCAACTGGCCCTCCAACAACCACGGCGGCTGTGGCCACCACTTCCCGCCCTATAACTACGACAGCCCGCCCACCCACAACAGCCGCAGCAGTGCCAACCACAGCTCGCCCAGTGGCCACAACCACAGCAGCTCCTCCCACCACAGCCCGCGCACCGGAAACAACTTCCCGTCCGGTTGCAAGCACTGCCAGACCTGTGGCTTCAAGTTCCGCTAGGCCTGCCTCTTCCTCAGCTAGACCGGCTTCTGCCTCGCCATATGCATCTAGCAGCCCTCGTCCTTCTACCTCTCGTCCATCCAGCTCTGCTCCGTCTGGAAGTAGCTCTCGTCCTTCAGCTCCATCCACCCCACAGCCTCCTCCTTCCACAAGCTACCGCCCCACTGGATCATCGCCCAGACCTAGCTCACCTCCTCCTCCTTCTTCCACCAGCTACCGCCCAGCCAGTTCTCCAAAGCCCAGCTCATCGGCTCCTTCTTCAACAAGCCCCCCTCGTTCCACCTCAACTTACCCAACTCCATCTCGTCCAATTGGTATGTTTTGGAAATTTTCAGCTGCACGCCACTCAAACCCATACGAAAGCGGAGGCAACGCAAAAACTCTAAAGTACGGTTTCAGGAGCCTCCACCCCTCCAGGAGTTCGCACCACTACCCCTCAGCCTATCGTTGAAGTCACCGTCCCCCCTGGAGAACACCCACCTTGCTACATCTAGTAAGGGCAGTAACCTTACACGTAAGACTTAATAAAGATAAGTATTTAACTTTTGTTAAAGAAGGGGTACCAAATATGTTAGAAAAGTACTTTTCTGCTGAAGTTATTCTTTTCCGGTCTTTACAAAGGCACTTTTATGGAGCTGATCTTCGTTACAACGTCTGTTGTGGCAGAAAACCAGTTTACTATCGGTCTTAGTGTTGATGTCCGGTGGTCGTAAACTTTAAACTTCGCACTATATTATGAAAGAGAGGGGCTCCGTTCCGCGTCTGGGCTAATATTCTTACCTTAGGTTACCTTAACTTACCTTGGCTTAAACTCAGCTTACCTTAGCTTTGCTTACATTTAGCTTACCCCCCCCCCTCTCTTTCTCTCTCTCTCTCTCTCTCTCTCTCTCTCTCTTTCTTTCTCTAATTTTTTTTTCAGATCTCACCCAACTAAATGCTGGTTTTACTCTTCTTAGTCACCTTACCTAGCTTTACAGTAAGCATCACAAGTAAGGCTCAAATCTGCCCCGGTAGAAGTATCGATGATGCAGTACGCAGTGAATTTCTAGATGTAAGATTACACTATGGTTCAAGTAAAAATCAATTTAGGGGCACAATGACTTTAGATCCAAGATTGCGAAAGGAAATCACATGGCTAAATCATCGAAGAAGCTTCCAAGTGCATCAAACATGAAGAAAATGGTTAGAAGAGATAGAGAAAGAGAGAGAGAGAGAGAGAGAGAGAGAGAGAGAAAGAGAGAGAGAGAGAAAGGTAAGGTAAACATTTTTTCAGACTTGGGACTGCAAACTCGAGAAAACGGCCCAGTCTCTAGCAAACGCTTGCCCAACCTTTCATTCTGGAGAACAAGGAATGAACATCTACTGGGGCTTCTCCACCGACCCTGTAAGTACCATCTAAACCATCACTTCTTCAAATTTCAGATGCCACTTCTTGGAATTGGCAAAACAGCTTCAACATATTGGGCAGATGAGTACAAGCTCTTCGGTTGGAAGGGAACTCGCTTCCAAGGCTTATCGAAGATCGATCACGCCACTCAGGTATTTAAATTAAGGTTTAGGTAAGGTAATTTAACCTTAACTAAGGTAACTTAACTAATCTTTATTTAAGGTAACTTAAGAAATCTTTAACTAAGGTAACTTTACTAAAATTCAACTAATCGTAAGGTTTAACTTAGACAATTTAACTAAGCTTAAACTAAGGTAATTCAGCTTAGGATTAACTAAGGTAATTAAACGAAAGTTAAACTAAGGTAATTTAACAACGGTTTCACTAAAGCAATTTAACTAAGGTTTAGGTAATGTTTAACTAAGGTAACTTAACTAATTTTTAACTAAGGTACTTTAGCTAAGGTAACTTAATTAAAACTCAACTAAGGTTCAATTATGGTATTTTACATCATTTTTTAAACTGCCTAAATTTTTCAGATGTCCTGGGCTAACACCAATCTCCTGGGATGTGGAGTGGCCAAGTGCAATAAAAACTCCCTCTATCAATTGACAGTCGTTTGTCTCTATGCCCCTCCGTGAGTTTATTTTTCTTTTACATTTTTATTTTTTAAATTTTATTTAAAAATTAATTTAAAAAGTTTTAGGGGAAATAATATCGATGAAGATATATACCAAGTAGGCAAAACTTGCTCTAATTGTTCAGATGGGTCGATTTGCGAGAGGGTAAACAATTAAAAAGTGAAATTTTGAATAGTTTTCAGAAAAGTGGTCTTTGTGTAGCTGGGAAAAGTGCCACGTCAACCTTACCCTTTATGAAGAAGTTCTTGAGGAGGCATTGATTGAAAATGGGTAATGAATATGTTTTACACCTTTTTCTATCAGAGAGAGAGAGAGAGAGAGAGAGAGAGAGAGAGAGAGAGAGAGAGAGAGAGAGAGAGAGAGAGAGAGAAGAGAGAGAGAGAGGGAGAGAGAGAGGGAGGGAAATGGAGAGTGAGAAAGAGAGAGAGAGAGAGAGAGAGAGAGAGAGAGAGAGAGAGAGAGGGAGAGAGAGAGAGAGGGGGGGAGAGGGAGAGGGGGAGAGAGAGGGAGAGGGAGAGAGAGAGAGAGAGAGAGAGAGAGAGAGAGAGAGAGAGAGAGGGAGAGAGGGAGAGAGGGAAATGGAGAGTGAGAAAGAGAGAGAGAGAGAGAGAGAGAGAGAGAGAGAGAGAGAGGGGAAAGAAATTTCCTCTTTTTTCCCATAAAAAAACTGAAAGTCGCCGCGAAAAATTTCTCTCTCTCTCATCTGCGACGGCAATGCTGTTAAAACCCTTTATAACTTCAATACAATTTTGTAAACCAATTTAAAATCAATTTAAAAAAGAAATATAACTTCCAAAAACAAAATCAGTTCAGGCTATCAATTACAAGTAACAATTGCAGATGTATTGAGTCTATTTTTTCTCTCGGTGCGCATAAAACCGTCGCTAATGCTAGAGTTGAGGAAATTTGACTTGTAAGGTTCCATAGCAATGTTCAGTATTGATTGATCGTATCTAAAAAATTCTAACGATCAGTTAAAAAAGGATTGGTTTACCTGTGACAATTGGCGTATTCTCCTTTGTTAAGTCTGATAGAGTTGCATTCCATGTGAGATCCCGGAGGAATAGCACAGTTCTTCTCAAGGGCACAGAGGACACACCTGAAGTGTGTGTGTGTGTGTGTGTGTGTGTGTGTGTGTGTGTGTGTGTGTGTGTGTGTGTGTGTGACATACCATTTGTAAACAGAGTGCATGGTGGCTGAAGTACGGTAGATCAGTTGTAATCCCGATCCGAATTGTCTCTGAGAAAACGCCAACTCCTTTTTGAGAGGGAGATAGCGGTATAAAGCTAATTAGAATATAAAATTTTAAAGAAAATTTAGTGAAACCTGGATGAGTTGCGGCACCTGTTGAATGGTATGCATCTATCATGAGAAATATGAGAGGGTCCTAAAAAGTTCTCTCTCTCTCTATCTTTTTCTCTCTTTCTCTCTCTCTCTCTCTCTCTCTCTCTCTCTCTCTCTCTAATTCTCTCTTTCTCTCTCTCTCCCACTCGCATCTTCTCCCAAATCGAGTCTTTCGATTCTCTTCAGTAAGTCTTTGGTAGTTTTCTCTGCTTTAAACACAGATGAAGTGTCTGTCCAAAGAACGGCTCCGAATTCCTTCAAAGCCTCCTTAATTTCACATAATGAATTTCAGCTATTAATTGACAAACAGCAATCAGAATTGGTTTGAAAGCGTAGTTTTTAGTTTTCGCCACATGGGGAGGGTACCGGAAGAAGTTGGCAACACGAAAGTCCACATTGCAAGCGTTCTGAAAAATTTGTTGAACTTTACGTCTAGCATGTATTCCGTTTACGCGCCAGGACCTCACCTCGAACCATTTCTGGTTTTCTTCAGAAATGCTCATTCCAAAAACGACAACTTTTCTTCCAGGGAAGGCTTTGCTTATATTCACAACGAGATATCTTCCCTCGTCTGCGTGGTCTTCAGATAAGGCGGTTACAATTGTAAAATATGGGAGGCCATTTCGAATATCGATTGGTTCTTCGTTAAAACCTGAACAGATAGTTTAAAGGAACCTTGCCGCGGCCGCCGATCTCGTACGGGTGTGAAACTCGCGGCGCTACCATGTCAGACAACCAGAGTTTTCTGCGTCTCTTCAGGCGGGACCTTTAAAAATCGATAAATCGATGGATTGGAAGGACTCGTAAACACCGTATACGCAGTTCGTTAAAATGCCGGTGATCCACATTTGCATATTGCCTGGAATGGCCAAAAATGGCGAAAAACGGCGCATTTAAACCAACAACTTTTTTCTTTTTTAAAAACTATTTTTTTGAGTTTTTTAATATGAAATAAAGTATTTTAAAAAAGTCCCAAAAGTCCCGATCTATCAACTATCAATCGATATCATTAAAATACGGAAACGAACCTAAAACAATCAAGTACTTTGCATATTTTCCGTCAAATTCAAAGTCGGCATTGGTAGCAAAACGGAAACTTTGTCCTTCTTGGATTCTTGGGTAAAGTACGGCATTTTTTAGTTGACGGTAGATTGGTGAAGCGAAAAATAGTAGAAATAGAAAGATCACCGTGGAAATAGATAATATGACCTAAAATAAATGATTAACTGACTTACAGAAATTTTAGGTTACTGTGGAATGTCGATATCTGAGAATGGAGAGGAGCATTGGAATGACGACACAGAGAGAAAATGACTGGCTGATTTTATAGATGTGAGCGCTGCCTAAAATACGATTTTTGTGCACGAGAGACACATCTTGAGATCAAAAGATTCCGGTAGAAAGATTAACTGGATCAGATTATGGAAGAGCGGAGGATGGCAGAGGGAGGGAGAGAGAGCGAGAGAAAGAGAGAGCGAGAGAGAGAGAGAGAGAGCGAGAGCGAGAGCGAGAGCGAGAGAGAGAGAGAGAGAGAGAGAGAGAGAGAGTGGGAGAGAGAGAGGGAGGGAGGGAGAGAAAGAGAAGGAGAAATAGAGAGAAAGAGATAGAGACTGAGAAAGAGAGAGAGAGAGAGAGAGAGAGAGAGAGAGTGGGAGAGAGGTAGAGCTTTTATTTTGAAACACAAAATTGTACAAAACACAAAATTTCCAAACAAAAAACCCCAAACACAAAATTTTCAAATCACATTTGGCGATCAAAACGCGATTTGAAGATTTATCCTGCCGGTGGAGTCTAACGGATCAGATAAGCTAGCAAGAAAAACAAAGTTTTCAGTGAATTTATAGAAAAAGTGAAATCTCTCTCTCTCTCTTTATTTTGAAACACATTTTTTTTTCTGAATATTCCCATGATTAAAACCAACAAATAAACTTGTTTTACCCGTTTTCAATAAAAATTAACCGATTTAGGGGCGCTTGAAATTTTTGGTAAATTGTAATTTGAAATGCCGCCAACTCTGCGTCTCCCCATTTCCCACACTCTCTCGCCCAATCTAGCTGTGTTTCCGTGTTGCAATTGCAAGACTCAGTCGTAAAAACGCTCCCCTATTGCAATCCAAATTATAAAAATGGGGTGTGTTTGAGAATCGTGGAAACGAGATCTATTCTATGAAAATATACTAAAGAGAATTTGAAATTTAAAGGGACAGTCATGAAGTATGCTTTTAAAAAGTTTGACATTGATATAAAATAAGATTTTAATTTTCTCCTTCTTCCTCTATATGAGAGAAATTTGAATACTGACATTCTTCTTCACAGTGAATAGGTCCTTAATTGCGTTACGATAGAGAGATCTGGAACAAATTGAAATAATAGCCACGGGTTATTGCGGGAGCGTCCGTCTCTTCTAAAAACACTTACGAGTTGTTGTAAAATATAAAAAAGTGACAAGCCATGGCTGTATTCACCCCAATACAAGCATAAATTAGAATGATATCCATGAGACTTTTCTCCAAAGGCAAAAGAAATGTCAAATAAAGTGTCCCTGTTGTTATAATCCACGCGAAAAGAAGGAAAAAGATCTGGATTGTGACACATTTGAAGAAGGTTTTAAAGGTGGTGCCTAAAAAGTTTTTTTTAATTTTTGGATGTTGCAGGGAACTAGGCTGAAAGAGAAAAATTGTGCATGTGTAAGTGTGACTGAGGGAGAGAGTGAGTGAGTGTGTGCATGTGTGTGGACGTGTAGTTGACCTAGAAACTTACACTTCTGATCTAGTTCGAAGGGCAGCCGTTAAAAGTACGATGATTTCAGCCATTGGAATCGTCAAGAGGGTAAGAATGTAAAACTGATTCTTGTGGTAAGTTTGATAACTGAACATAATTTGAGTGGCTGAAATTTAAAATCAAACCGAGCCGGAAAAATGACCGAAACTAATCGGTCTAGGGAAAGTGTAAACAAAAGAGGAGGACCTGCTGCAACGCCAATGACTGGAAGAAACATCCAGAAGAAACATGTGCTTTGTGGCATTGAAGCTGGAAGAAAGAGAAATGGAGACTCTCTCTTTTCCTTTCTTTCTCTCTCTCTCTCTCTCTCT
>JAJQXH010000046.1:135000-147500 GCA_022343465.1 Oscheius sp. G VE-2021 | reverse complement strand
TGGAATTTGCCCTGAGAGTCAGCTATACACAAAAGTGCAATTATAATATTGCAAGATGACCGGAGCTGCCTAAAATTATCCCTTTTCTTGTTTTTTGATTAATTACATACTTTGAGTGAACTGTAGCCACAACAATTATAAAATTCCCAATTATCCCCACAGTTGCACACAAAGCGAGGTAAATAGTAATCGGAAGTAGAGTGTAGTTCCTCATGTTGTGGGGTACTGAAACGTGCTAATTCATGTTTTGTGATTACTTGAAGGGGCGTGATATGTTGTTCAAAAAGGAAACAGGTGAAAGTTTGCATTGGGAAATGATCGAAAATATAAATGGCTTCATTTCATTTCATTTTCAGCTGTTTGCTTCAAGATGTCTGAATGATACAGGGAAAGAAAGAATGAAACAGCCGAGGAAAATCACACGATTCATTTATAAAACAGTTTTAAAGTACAAATTTATTTAAGCAAAGGTGACACTTTGAGGTTCAGAAGGTTCTACTCTTCTTTTCCAGCCAGGCTTCGTCCATTCGGCTGGCTCACTTTCGACAACAACTATGAAGGGTAGATTTGTGATGATGACGACGAAGGCTAGGCGGAAGAAGAGGCTGGACCACTGCTCTGGGGTCTCATCTGGGACGAGGATGGAGACAAAGGCTGGTATGGCTAGGGTGACTATGCAAGAGATCATGGATATGACGGCCAAGACGAAGTGGACGTGTTGTTGAGCGACCTGGAAGAGAGGAAGGTTAGAGAGAGAGAGACAGAGAGAGAGAGAGACAGAGAGAGAGAGAGAGAGAGAGAGAGAGAGAGCGCGAAAAACCAACCACTTGAGCACATTTGACAGCTCCTATGATATTCAGCCCACTGAACACAATTGCCGCAGTGTAGGCAATTTGAGCTACCAGAGCGTTACCCGTCTGAAAAAGGTTACTTCAAAAGCCAGACTTCTTGACCTACATAAGAAATGACAATGAAACAAACAGCCATCATCGTTTGTGAAACGACGGCGAAGAATAGAATTCTGGCTTTTTCTGACAAAAACGTGGATTTGTCGTAGAGGGGACCGGAGATGAATTTTACACCAGCGGCTATGACGTATGGAAGAGCAGTGGCAAGACCAGTTGAGCGGACGTCGAGATCGAGGGCCTGAAGACTTCAGTATGTTTCCTCTCTTTCTCTTCTTAATTTTTATCTAAACCTTAACTATAACTTCAACATTAACCTTAATATTAACCTTAACCTTAATCTTAACCTTAACGTTAATCTTAACTGTAATCTTAACCTTAACGTTAACCTTAACTTGTACCTAAACCTTAACCTTAACCTTAACCTTAACCTTAATTTTAAACCATAAATTAACATTAACCTTAACCTTAACTTTAACCGAAACATTAATTTTAAACCATAAGTTAACCTGAACCTGAACCATGAAAAAAATAACCTTTAAAATAACCATAAAATGACCTTTACATTAACCTTAAGCTTAACCTTAACCTTAACCTTTACCTTTACCTTAACCTTAACCTTAACCTAAACTTCAACCGAAACCTTAATTGTAAACCATAAATTAACCTTAACCTGAACCTTAACCTTAAAAAAATAACCTTAAACTCAACCTTAACCTGAAACTTAACCGCTGTCTCTCTCTCTCTCTCTCTCTCTCTCTCTCTCTCTAACTTACCTTATTCATATAAGAAGGTCCGTAATAGAGCAGCATAAGAAATCCGAAGCATCCACCAGTTGATGACAGCCAGACACCCAGAATGCTCTTCTGCATGCAAACTGCCATGTAGGGAACGGATTGGTTCTCAGAAGCCTGCTCGGGTCGGTTTTTAGAGATCTTCGAGAGTTCTTTGGAGCTGACATGTCTGAAAACGTCTCTGCCTTTTCCACACTCTCTGTCTCTCTGACTCTCTCTCTCTCTCTCTCTCTCTCTCTCTCTCTCTCCTACCTATGAATCCTAGGATGATCCCTATAAAACCAATAGAACAGCGAAAACAAGACCACAGTGACCACTCCTTGTCCATAATACAGTATCCTCCATTGAGAGGTCTCACAAAGAAAACCAGCCAGTGGCATAGTAATAATAGAGCATAATTGAACATGAGCCGATAGCATGGCTATATAAGAGCCCGTCTCCTGAAGAGGAGACCAAGTCGTGGCTATAGCTCCAGTGGCTGAGAAAAGAATCCCAAAGCCGACGCCTTGGATAACTCTGACGGCCAGAATCACAAAGAAGTGGGATTCAGCAGCCAGAGGAAAGAAGAGGGTTGCAACTGCACTGGTCAATCCGTAGATGAACATTGTGTTTCTAAATTCAAATTTATAGGGGAAGGACCTCGTAACATTGATTTTTAAAGTATCTTTATTAAAGTTTCATTGAATATGTATCCTTTCCACGATTCTGAAACATACCCCTTTTATATGATTCGGACTGTAAAAGGGGCGCGTTTACACGGCCGAGTCTTGCAATTGCCGCATGGAAACACGGCTAGAGTGGGCGAGAGAGTGTGGGAAATGGAGAGACGCAGAGTTGGCGGCAATTCAAACTACAATTTTCCCAAAATTTCAAGCGCTCCTAAATCGGTTTATTTTTATCCAAAATGGGCAAAAGAGGTATTTTGGGACTGAGATCTAGGCTTTTATAAAAAAAAATCAGAAAAATTATTTTTTACGCGATACCTCATCCCGAAGTAGTGAAGCAGATTCATCAGAGGCAGGGTTCCCAGAATTGACCCTACAGCGACGGCAGAGAAGAGAGCATTTCTCTGTCCAGAATTGTGCAGCCAATGGTCGGTTGAGTTTCCAACAACGTCATCCATGCAGATGACTGTTAGAGAGAAGGCCAATCCATTGCTCATTAGAATAGTGAGGCATAAAGTGGATAGCACGAGGACGAGGAGACGGGTCTTGTGGCCGAAAAAGAGACCTGACTCTGGTTCTTCTGGCATTCTGAAATGTCGCAATTTAAAAATAAAAACAATAAAAATCAATAACCAAATTTATGCACGCCAAGGAGGGTTTTAAGGTATACAATAATGTGATTTTCAATGGACAACTTCTTTCCTTCGTATTCTAATGAAAAAATTTGCAAAAAAAACCGACAAAATTCTCACCATTTTGCTTAATTGGGAGACAATTTGGGAGACATGCCACCTATGACATAGTTTTCTACGTACCATTTGCAATTGAAACAGTTACTAAAACCCCAAACCCCATAACATCGATTGAAATAATTTTTATCGCGAAAATTGACAAAACATTTACTTTTTTTCTCAAAACTAGTTTTTTTTCTCTAGCAGCAATAAATTTATTTGTGTTTTTTTAGCGCATTTGTTGTTTTGGTACAATTTGATAACGAACAATGATAGAATTGAAAACCCAATTTTTTTGTCAAATTTTGTGAAAACATGTCTGACATGTCTCCCAAAGTGACCTTCAATGGACAGATTGCAGAAAAACTTCGAAAAGGGAGAACATTTAAAAAAAGGAGGGGGAAAGAGGGGCATATTATAGAGAAAAACGTGACCATCCCACTTGTTTGACTTTTACCACATATTTAAATTTTGACAGTCAAAACAATACAATTTTTGTTTTCATTGTGTTTGCGATGGTGATGTCTAACTATGGCAACGTAGAGCAAATGTTATGCAGAGCAGATTTGTAATGCAAAAAAAATCATGAGTGACTGAGGGGGAGAGAAGGAACATTAAACATCACTGACAATGAAGTGTAGTTCGATAACCGTCCCCTTTATGTACCGAATGGACCCGTAAGTGACCTCCGAACATGCAAATGACACCCGTTTGCGAACAAATCTGACACGAAATAGCACAAGTATTCAAATTTTGGACGCTTTATGATTTGTGCCGTGGATGACGAAAGAGCTGTTTCAAATCAGAGGTTTCCCTCTCCCTCCCTCTCTCTCTCTCTCTCTCTCTCTCTCTCTCTCTCTCTCTCTCTTTCTCTCTCTCTCTCTCTCTCTGAAGAACACCCACTTTATTAAAACTAGTTTATTTGCCAGATCTTGTTGAACTTGTCACTGATACAATAGTAGTAACTCTGGTATTTTGTCTAAAGAAGAGGTGGTGAAATTTGGTTCTCATGGCAGAACAGCACATAATCAGAAGAAATGGTGAGATCAGGGTAAGACTATCACTGACAAATGGTAGCATAAGTTGTCCGATCTTCATAAACCAACTTTCTTGGTCAGCTTGGGCTAGGCGGTTGATTACCTTAAAACGGGAATATAAATCGATCGTGTTTTGTAGATCAAATGTCACTCACTTACCTTACCTTAAATTACCCTATTCCTTATCTCTCTCTCTCTCTCTCTCTCTCTCTCTCTCTCTCGCTCTCTCTCTCTCTTACCGTAATCGACGCAGCAAAAGCCTCAATAGCAAAACTGACAAAACTATGAAAAATGAGGTAAATCTCCGATTTCTTAACTCTGTTCTCAGATTTCTAAAAAAAACATTTTTATTAAACAAAAGTTCATAAAACTTACAAAAACTAAAAGATAAAGAGTAGCAATGTTTAGAACGATACTACATAGGGTAACAGCCATCATAACTGGAATCAGGGCATTGTAGACTTCAGTCAAGTTCTGGAAACAATTGGTGAAAAGTTCTTGAAATGTACAAACCAAAGTACTTTTCGTTGCAAAACCATCTACTAGGTCTACGTAGATGTAGTAGGAGTGATTTTGTAGAATTTTGATTGTTATGATGAAAGGTACGAGAAGAACACAACCGACGATTGGATATGTGGCGAAACGCCAGTACTGAAAAATTGGTACATAAAAGTGATATAGACCTGGGAGTGGCAGTGTGAAAGTGTGCATGTGTGAACGTGTTGTTCACAAATAGTGTGTGATTATATTTGATGGTGTGAAAGTGGACTTCTTAAAATTGAAATTTCTGAGCTTGTGTGAACTTGTGTCTTGCAATTTTTTTCAAGCTTTGTATTTGTGTAAATGTGTGACCGTGTGTTTACAAATTGCAAATTATAAAAATAGTGTGTGAGCATGTGTGAACGTGCAGACGTGTATCTACCATAATCATAAAAACTGTGTCTCTGTGAACCGTGTTACCATTTCCAACGAACGTGTGGTCGTGTTGTCCTTCAAAGTTATCACGATGATATCAGTGTGAATCCGTGTGACAGTGTGCATATGTGATTACCGTATTTGAAAAGATAACAGTGACTCGTGTGAACGTTTGAATGTGTCTACGTGTGAACCCGATTTGGAAGAATGCAGTGTTAGAAAATAATCCAAATTATCTGAGCTAATGTGAATGTGTCAAAGTGTGAACGTGTTTGTTTGCAAAATTTCCATAACGTATTTTTTGAAACATGTAAACGCGATTTTCGCAATCACAAAAATATTATTGATTTCATTTGATCTCCGAATCTCAAAGCAAAAAGAAAATAGGCGTGAACTTGAGTCCGTGTGCGCGTGTGATGTGCATATTCGCGTGTCATATTGTGTGCACGTGTGAACGTGCGTGCATTTGTCACATCCTTTCAAACCCTCAAATGAGAACATTGTCATGAGTGAATGTGTGAATGTGTGAATGTGTGAACGTGTGTGCTTTTCAAATCTCAAAAAGTGTGAAAGTGTCAGTCTGAATTAACCTCTCCTATCATTCTCAAGGAAAAAGAAATGAGAATGTGTGCTTATGCGAACGTGAGCACGTGTGTATTGCTACATGTGATTCCTAACGTGTACACGTGTGAATGTGTGCACGTGTTTCATCAACTCACCCTCTCAAATTCGAAAGGAAACATCATCATAGTCAGCCGATTTCCAGAAACCACCGCAGTCATGAGGTACTGCACAAAGGCCATGTGGAAGTGTATGGTATGAAAAACATTCAACCCAGTGAATGATCCCAACATGAAAAATGAAGCCAAAGTGCAATTAGCACAAGTATTCTGAGGAAGTCTTAGAGTAATCATAGAATTTATGTAAGTTATGCAATTCTGAATTAAAATTTAAGTTTTCAATACAAAATGAACTTACGAAGATCGACTGAATCATGAAGAGCTTGAAAAAGGACCCTCTAAACAATTTGTTGTCCGTGAGGAGAATGTAGTTGACTAGGGCGTAGGCTACCAAAGAAAGGAAACCATAACTAGTTGTGATGATGAATTTAGGAGAGATTAGGGGCATGATACTTCAGATGAAGCAAGAAGAATGGAATCTGAAATGGCGATGTGAGGTTTATGAAGTTCGAGAGATTTCATGCTTCGTAGAATTGCTAAAATAGATTGCGGGGGCTAAATTGGGAACGAGATGGGAGTTGGAACGCTAATGAGGAAGTGTTTTCAATTCACCACAAACGTCTCTTAAAGGGGAAGGACCTCGTAAAATTGAATTTTCAAAGTCTTTTTTACAATTTTTTCATTTAATTGATATAGTTTCCACGATTCTGAAACATACTCCTTTTTTATTATTTGGACTGCAAACGGGGCGCGTTTACACGGCCGAGTCTTGCAATTGCCGCACGGAAACACGGCTAGAGTGGGCGAGAGAGTGTGGGAAATGGAGAGACGCAGAGTTGGCGGCAATTCAAACGACAATTTCCCCAAAATTTCAAGAGCTCCTAAATCGGCTCATTTTGATCTAAATGGGTAAAATAGGTCTTTTACGGAATCCTGGGAACAATATCGAGACTTTTATCACAAAAAACCGAAAAATTATTTTTACACGGTCCTTCCCCTTTAAAGGAAAACGTGTAAGTAAGTGTGCAAGTGAGAAAGTGTTCTTTCGTGCGAGTGTGCAAGTGTGAATGTGTACGAGTGTGTGAGTGTGTGCAAGTGTTTGAATTTGTGAATTGGATATATATACGAGTGCCTGTGTGTATGCGTGCAAGTGTAAATGTGTTTGCACGTGTGATAGTGAAGAAGTGTAGAAAGACCCGTTGTTAACTTTGTTTGTCGGTTTGTTACCGCGTTTTCTTGATTTTCGTTAATGAAGTTTTATTACCACCTGCTGTCGAAACATAGTCACTAAATAACTTAAGCAACATTACTCCAAACAGAAAGCAAAACACCAAACACATACAAGCAGGCATACAAACACTCACAAACATTCGCGCGCACACACACACACACACATACACACATACACACACACATACACACACACACACACACACACACACACACACCTACACACCTACACACACACACATACACACACACATACACAATTACACAATCTTACGCATTAGCACCCTCACACACTCCCACCGTCACACATTCACCAACACACTCACACACTCAAACATTAACACATTCACATTCTCCCACAATCTTACCGTCACACATTCACTCATACATTCACTCACTCACACCCACCCACCCACACACTCACACCGTCACACATTCACACATTCACATATTCACACACTCAAACTCAAATGAGTGCTTACGTATCATTTGAACAGGAGATGATTTCCCAAACAAAGAAGAAAGATCAGTTTAGACAAATTTGTTTCCCAAGACGGTTTGCACTTATTATCCGGTTGTCTGTCGAAAAGTACAATTATAACACCTTGATGAACAAGAAGAGAAACCGTAAATATGTATTTTGTTTATAGAATTTAGAGAAAACCCTTCTTGTTCTCACATTCAGGCAAGTCAAAGGTTGTTTTCAAGGCGAAAGGTAAACAATCAGGAAAACAAAAAGGCACGTTACCCCGTCTAAATCACCTGCCATTGTAACGAACAATTGACACATAAATTGTTTGAAAATAGAATTTACTGAAGGTGATTGCATGGAATCTGCAAGGGAATTGGCAAAACAGGAAGTTTGAAGCATGAAAAGTAAGAAAACGTTTTTGCTTAAATAGGCCTTGGCTTGTAAAAACATGATAAAAATAAACAGTTGGTGTGATAAACATCCGTCTTACGAGACGCTTAATAATAACATATTTCCAGTTTTGTCTACTGTTTCTTGAATTTTCTTGCAAGTCATTCAAGAAAAACATTTATGGTAAATAAAAACAGTTTAAATAGCGACTTCCTGCTTTCTTGACGTTTGATAATTGTTAGGTTTAGTATCTGTCGCAGGTTTCTTGGAAGTTTTTTGTTGCAAATCTGTTTGAAAACAAGAGATATCAACAGAGAGAGAGAGAGAGAGAGAGAGAGAGAGAGAGAGAGGGAGAGAAAGAGGGAGGTAAAGAGGGAGAGAGAGGGAATGAGAGAGAGATGAAAATAGATATAGAGAGAGATAGAGATACAGAGAAAGAGAGAGAGAGAGAGAGTTATGAAATCAAATCATGAAGTTAAGTTATAGTTGTTGCCAAAATGAAATCAGCGGCCAAAGTTTTGCATATTAATTAGAATATCTAAATCTCCTCATTCATCATTGTCTCTCGCACTGCGTATCTCATTTCCGCTGCACTAAGGGCCATTTTGGCATGATTCCAGTTTGGCAAAAGCTATAGTCGTTCACCCGTTGTCACCGGAAACATGTGAGTTTCATTGAAATTCAGCTTCCTGTGGGACAAATAGAGGAAGTTTATAACAAAAAATGTGTTTTGTTCTTTTTGTACTCTTTTTGGATTTTGCTCTACATAAAACATATGCTCATTACTGTATGCCGCGGGACTATCCTTGCCGCGACCGCCGATTTCGTACGGGTGTTAAACTCGCAGCGCTACCATGCCAGACAACCAGAGTTTTCTGCGTCTTTTCAGGCGGGAACCTTGAAAATTCGAAAGTGACGACCAAAAAGTCGGTAAATCGATTGATTGGACGCGTAAACACCGTGCACGTCATTCGTTAAAATTTTAACGAATTACGGGCACTGTGTTTACGCTATCCAATCGAATCAATGGATTTTTGAATTTTTGAATCCAATCAATGGATTTTTGAATTTTCGGTTGTCACTTTTGAATTTTGAATGTTCCCGCCTGAAAAGACGCAGAAAACTCTGGTTGTCTGACATGATAGCGCCGCGATTTTCATACGCGTACGAGATCGGCGGCCGCGGCAAAGGTAATCCCGCCGCATACACGATTGAGCGCCTTATGCAAATGAAAGCCCCAAAAAGGTGCCTCACGTTTTCTTTAAACATATAATTTTCTCAATCATTTAACAAACTTCCGGTAATAAATTGAGTTCATTCATAAAATGTGGAGGTACTTGCTTCTTCTCTTCAGTCTCTAATGGCTAGCGACCCCGTATTTCAAGAGAAACTCTAGCGACTAGTGGATAAATACAATCTGTAAAGAGAAATATAAGGAATAGAGTGTGTTTAAAGCAGAATCTGTGGGTGATAGTCGGACGACATCAACATTGGGTCGTGAAGAACGGTGTACTGGGCCTGCAGTGGAGGGATGAAATGGGGCGTTTGGGGGATTACGACCTCTGGCGGGGAATTGGCTACAAATTGCATGGGAAGGGGGTATTCTACAGGGGCATAGGGCTCTTGTTTGTAATCCTGTAGGCTGTCCGGAGAGGAGTCGGATTTCTTCACTCGGCGGGTCCGTCGCTGCTCAGGGGAGGAGGCGGGGGTGAGGATGCCAGTGGAACGGTACCTAAAAACAAGGATTTCAGATTTTTTTAAAAAGTTGAATATAAATTGTTTTCTGATTTTCCGATAAAAGCCTTGATCTCATCCCCAGAATTCCGAAAAATACCTCTTTTACCCATTTTGGATCAAAATGAACCAATTTAGGAGCGATTGAAGTTTTGGGTAATTTGCCGTTTGAATTGCCGCCAAGTCTGCGTCTCTCCATTTCCCACACTCTCTCGCCCACTCTAGCCGTGTTTCCGTGCGGCAATTGCAAGACTCGGCCGTGAAAACGCGCCCCTTTTGCAGTCGAAATAATACAAAATGGGTTTGTTTCAGAATAGTGGAAACTATATGTATTCAATGAAAAAATTGTAAAGATATTTTTAATAAATCAATTTTACGAGGTTTTTACCCTTCAAGGTCTAAATAAAGTATCGATTATTGCACTTTTTTGGGTTCAGTAGGATAAACCAAACCATAAGTAACCGTGCAAAGATCAATTTTTTTTTGCGAACTTTTGTGAATTTCCAACATTCCAAATTATATGAATTTGTTGAAAGTTTCAGTTTTTACGCAAGCTCTGCACTGTGTTTACGGGTCCGCTTTTGCTCTGCATCTCCCTAAGAGAGTTTTTTATTTGATTTTGTAATCGTTGAAAAAAATGTATCCCGGGTGACGCAAAGGTGTCCCAAATGTGTTGTTTCAAATACTGACAGTAATTCAGTGATTGTGCTTGTTTTTCACCTTTTCACATTGAGTTTTCAATGATTTTACATAGAAATAACAAGAAAACTACATGAAAACCAATCATTCCATTTTAGAAAGGATCGATAATCGGAAAATGTTTTGCCCTTTACAGACGGCAGGAAAATGTGAAAAAAATAATCATCTTAAGGTACTACATGCACTGCGTTTACGTGGTTGCCATGGTTGATTTAAAAGACGCAGAACACCATGGTTGGATCGTAGCGCCGCGAGTTTCACACCCGTACGAGATCGGCGGCAGGGCAAAGATAGTGCCAAACAAAAAGGAATCCCCAGGGCCCTCTTTGCTACTTTAATTTTCCTATGGTAACCACTAGAGTATCCGGCGGACTACCCTTACCCTAGCCGCCGATTACTGTATCCGGCGGGACTATCCTTGCCGCGCCCGCCGATCTCGTACGGGTGTGAAACTTGCGACGCTATCATGTCAGACAACTAGAGTTTTCTGCGTCTTTTCAGGCGGAAACATTCAAAATTCAAAGTTCCCGCCCAAAAAGTAGATAAACCGATGGATTGGAGGGAGCGTAAACATCGTTCCTTAAAATGCCAAATTTATCAACATTTACATAATGCCTGAAATGGCCAAAAATGGCATTTCAGACGCCCCCAGACTGTTTTATAATTTCTTGAAAAACTCTTTAATCTCTTTAATATGAGATAAAGACAAATAAGTCCCTGAAGGTGCCTAAATGTTTAGTTGAATTTATTTTCAATGGACTTTGTATTCCTTTAATGTTACTTACCTACTAATAATCTTGCTGACACATCCATGCGAAATACACAACGCTTTGGAAATGGCGTTAACTTTCATGCCATTCATGTGAAGTTCTATGATCCGAGTTCGCTCCTCCATCGAAAGAGGCCTCCCAGGACAATAGGGCCGACCGTAGAGATTGGTCCCTGAAACTGAAACTCACTTTGAATCATTTGAGAAACTTCATTTTCAATTTGGAACACAGATTTTAATATGACGAACCTTTCCGTCTGACTTTTCTCAGATCTGTTTTGACGTGAGGGGTGGTAGTGCTGGGTGGCTCTGGAGGGGAGGCGTTTGTGGATTCGTCGTAGTCTGGGACTTCCGGTTTCAGGAGATCAATGTTGGGGTAGAAGGCATCGGAGACGGAGGGGTCGACTCCCTGAAAATAGGAATTTAGGTATTTGTAACTTTCTCTCTCTCTCTCTCTCTTTTTCTATCTCTTTCTGTCTCTTTCTGTCTCTCTCTATAAATCTGTCTCTGTCTCTGTCTCTCTTTCTCTCTCTCTCTCTCTCTCTCTCTCTCTCTCTCTCTCTTTCTTTCTATCTCTTTCTGTCTCTCTCTATAAATCTGTCTCTGTCTCCTCTCTCTCTCTCTCTCTCTCTCTCTCTCTCTCCTCTCTCTTTCCTCTCTCTCTCTCTCTCTCTCTCTCTCTCTCTCTCTCTCTCTCTCTGTCTGTCTCTCTCTCTCTCTCTCTCTCTCTTTCTGTCTCTTTCTGTCTCTTTCTGTCTCTTTCTGTCTCTCTCTATAAATCTGTCTCTCCTCTCTCTCTCTCTCTCTCTCTCTCTCTCTCTCTCTCTCTCTCTCTCTCTCTCTCTATAAATCTGTCTCTCTCTGTCTTTCTCTCTACCTCTACCTCTATCTCTATCTCTCTCTACCCAATAAGAAAAGAGATCGTTGTTACACTTCCGCGCGTATTTTACACTAAAGTGCCCGTGCTTGTCATGGTAACTTTCCAATTAACTTTAAAAGCAACATTTTTAAAATTTGAAGTTCAAGTTCAATTCCAAGTTTCATTCCGAATTTCCGAATTTAAGCTATACAGTAACTTAAAAGAGGCATCCAACTTTAGTTATCGATTGTTATGTGGACCCGTTCTTTAGACCTTTAAAGACCTCAAATTCTATAAAAAAATCTTACATTGACGATGGAGCAGTGGGTAAAATAGGAGTTGACGAGGAGCGGGTCCATGGCAGACTGTCGCGCGGGCGGCGGCGCTGCGGACTGGCTGCCAAACGTTTTTGTTGCGACGCCGCTTTCTTATACGGTTTACTGACGTGCTGTACAGCGCCTTTCTCCCTTCTTCGCCATTTCGGGTAATGAAAAATGAACTGCGAACACTAAGTGCTTGGCATGAACGACACGAATCGATCCGAGTGGGTTGCGGCACGGGTCGCAATGATCTGGAACGAGGAGGGAGCACCAAACATCTAACGTTTTCTTAAAGGAATC
>JAJQXH010000046.1:120000-130000 GCA_022343465.1 Oscheius sp. G VE-2021 | reverse complement strand
AAAAATAACTGCACCGGTCGGGATCTACCTCCACACAAGAAAATTTCACACAGAAAGAAACAAGAAAGAAGAAAATTACAGTAATTTATTTTACCGTTAAAATAGGGAAAAATCAATAATTGTTTTAAATTAAAACTAAAATTGGAATTTCAAATTTATTATAGCAGCCGAATTGCCGGTTTAAATTTAAAAATGTTAAAAGTTAAATTTTTGAAATTTTTTAAAAAACTTATTCTTTAAAAAATGAATTATAAATGAAGTTTAAAAAAATATCAACGAAAAAGGATATCACCATTTGACAAATTTTAAACAATAGAGGAAATTAGGCGAAAGTAGCATTTAAATTTTTTAAAGTTTCAAGTTGATAGAATTTTTTCAAAATTTCATTTTGTCTATATGAATTTTAGCTAACTTTTACTGTGTCACTAGAGAAGGAATGAATTAGATTAGCTTTGGTTTTATTATTAAAAAACTGGAATTCTTAAATGTTTCAATGATGTAGAAATAAAGTTCAAATGTGCTAACATAAAGTGAGGTGAGAGCATAAGGAATCTTTAGGTCAAATTCTTCCTCTATGAATCTCATCTCGGGAGTGAAAGTCGTAGACAAAGGCCTGCCGAAGTCGGCGAGGGGATGGAGAAAGGGAAAGGAGGCCCTGCCGTGCCCCTCGGCCGTGGTCGAACGAGTCTGTCCCTGGCAGAACCAGTACGGGATCTGTTTTGGCCCCAAAGTGAACTGTTTTCGCCCGGCCGGTGCCTCACAAGATGTAGCTGGATTGCTTCTCTCCTGCCAAACACAGACAACAATCTACGTGTGGCTCTTCCCTTTCGCGCGCTACCAGTTCCGCGCCCTAACATCCCCTGCTTTGGCAACAACACGGCAGAGAAAAGGGAAAGCGAATGGGAGGATGAGGGAGGAGGGTTGGAACAGAGGGTGAAAGCGATCCTTTGCTAACTTCATCAGAAACATTGATTTTATACAACCACAAAAAATATTTCCGAGATATTTTGGTTTTAAAAGATTTTTTAAAGATTTTTCAGTAAATTTTTCAAATGGCTACAAAAAATTCTAACTTCTTGCCTATGAAGAGAGTATTCGAAACAGTCCTATTTTAGGGGTTTAGATTGAGCAACACCGAGTAATCCGGACGCGCGCGCAATAACCCGAAAAATTAATTTTGACTAAAAAAATGTTTCAAATGTTTTATAAAATTATTTTTGGGTCAAAAAGTCAATTTAGAAATTTTTTTGTGAATTTCAGCCCTCTTTCAATTGAAATTTTGTCAGAGGCTATCAACAAATGGTTAAAAACAATTTGGTTAAAACAGCCAAAAAATGAGAAACTGTTTTTGCTTTTGGTCAAAACAGTGGTTTTAAGCGAAAATCAACAAATTTTTAACAAAACATTTTATTTTCATGAATTTTGGCACATTTTGACTTTATCGTCGTCATTTTCATCAAAATCCAAAACGATCGCCACAATCAGTAGAATGATTTCTATGGTTTGGAGAAATTCAAGAAAAAGTTATTTTTGTTGTTGGAATTTTTTGGGCCCAGGACGCAGCTCGAGTCTTAAAGAAAATCTCTCTTAACCAAAGAAAAGTTACTTTAAATTAAAATTTACTTCTACTTTCATTTTACATACATTAGTTTTACACTTACATATATTCTTATATTTTTACATTTTTATATTCTTAGCCACTTGGCCAAAAAAATAAAATTAACAATTATCGTTCGAATTCTAAAAAATTAGTATTCTTTGTGTGTTTAGAAATGTTATTTTATAAGATAAAATAGTTAAGTTAAAGATAATACATGTAAAAGTGGGTTTTTCTCATCATTTGAGTTGACCAAACTTCTGTGTTTTAAAACAAAGAACCGTTAGTTTAGATGAAAGTTTTGTGCATTGTTCGCAGACAAGAGGGGTCCACATAGCCCATTCTCGGCCAAAAACTGAGACATTGCAATTGAGACGTGGAAAGAAGTTGAAAGGCACGAACAAACCAGAAAATTAAAAACATAACGATAAATGGTAAAATTTTAGATAAAAAGATGATTTATTTTTAAATTGAAACAACAAATGAATACAAAGAGAGAAAGAAAGAATAGATTAAAGAAAAAGGAGAAGAAGAAGGAGAGTGAGAGAAACTGAGAGAGAGAGAGAGAAACCGAGTAAAAGAGAGGAAATCAAATCAAACCAAGCTAAAAATGAGGGTTTTCAATTGTTTTATCATTTTGTATGAGAGAAAATTGTATCTCATTTGTAAATTAACTCAAAAGTACAAGAGTTTGTAGTTCGGGGGAGGCTTTTCCGCCCTGGGGTGATGTCCTATCAAAAACCTTTACATAAGTATAATTAAGATGATATCAACTTTGTTAATCACTTTTTGTCAATCAAATGTTTAAACTAATTCGGTAAAACTATGCAATTTAGAATAGAATTTTAGGGGCGAATGTTTATTTCAGATGAAAATTTCTTCAAAATTCGAATTTAAAATTGCAATTTCTTTCCAAAAGAAAAAAATGGCTTCTGTCCCTTGCCTGAGTATTATTCAGATACAAACGAATATTAGTATAAAAATCTGTCTCTAAAAAGCAAAAATTGAAACTGTGAAATTTGGTTTTTAATACTTTTTTATAATTAATTTTTTTTTATAAACGGAAGAAAAATGAATAAAAGGGAAAATTTGCAATGTTCGAAAAAAGCATTTTTAGTGCTTGAGTAAGTGGTTTTTTATTAGTTCTCAAAATTATGTTTACACTTTTTGTGCCCATTTTTGTAGTCTTTCACTTTCAGAATGTTAAACATCGCCATTTAATTAAAGACTCCATTAAACCACATGAATTTCATCATGGCAAAGAGATCAAAAACTTTTCTGTTACGTAGAGGTGGTTTCCTTGGTCCAAAATGTGTGTTCTCTGCTATTTAAGGTCAGAATTGTAGTTCTTTACTTTTGGGCGGTTACACCCCGCCCTTTAGATAATAGGCCACTAATCGTCAGCCACCCACGATTAGCTCGATTTCCAAAGAAACTGTGGACTGGGAAACGGTTTAATCGGAATAGGAAGAAGGGGCGAGGAAAAAGCTTGCGCCAAAGCGCATTTCGCTTTCCACCTCGGATCGGACCGAAAAGAGAAATTTGCCGACCGGCGGCTATTTGGGACTGGCCGGTGGCAACCGCGAGGAAAGAGAGAAGGAAGAGATGGATGTGATCAGAGATCTTTGGAGAGAGAGAGAGAGAGAACGAGAGAGAGAGAGAGGGAGAGAGATACAAACCGAGACTTTTGTCACTCTTTCTCGTTCTATGTTTCTCTCTTTCGCTTTTTCTTTCTCTCTCTCCCTCTCTCTCTCTCTCTCTCTCTCTCTCTCTCTCTCTCTCTCTCTGTAAATTCTACAGAATAAAAACTTTTAATAGAAATTCCACAAATACAAGTATTCATCATCAGACATCGTAGTTGTTTCAGTTTCTCCCATTGTAACTGCTGAACTTTCATCTTCCGGAATTGTGCAAAGCCCAGTTACCTTAACTAACTGTTTGTGATTACAAATAAATAATTTACGTTGTTACAAATGGTGCCAGATGGACAGTCAGAACAAGTAATTCCCTCTTTGTACACTGGTTTGCCTTGGATGTTACCCCTGAAACAGACAAACCTAGTTGCATTCGCCCGCTCATTTGCTCTCACACACACAGACACACACAGACACACACACACACACTTCTTGGAAAATCACTCACGGGTCGGCGTATTGGCAAACTGCGACGAGTTCATACGGAAAAGTTATGTTTGTTGAAGGACATTTTGAGATTCCGCATCCGATTCGATTAGATGAAGCCCAAATCATCTGAATAGTAAAATAGACAGGAAGAGAAAGAGAGAGAGAGAGAACCTGGGTAGCAGTGAGTATTCCTCCTGGGCGCATATTGTCACTTGAGTTCCATCCGATCTTCTGAAAGTTGTCGGCCCAGTTTGTAGTGGCTTTTACAGCACTACCACTTACGTTAATCTAAAAACAGTCACTTCTCTCTCTCTCTCTCTCTCTCTCTTCTTACGTTTTCAGTTGACCAACTCCAATATATATTCTGTCCATATTTTGGATTAAACGTAGCAGTGGACGGACAGGTTTCAACAAAATCTTGGGCTGATGACTCAATAGAACAATCCCATTTCTTAATTTCCATTTGACGTTCAGACACAATCAACAAATTACCATCTCCTCCATATTGGCTGCAGTGGGCTCAACTATTCCCTTTGCCACGAAGGATCCAATAGCAACTTTGGAGCGAAGTTCATTATGGGCCTTTAAATCTTAGTTCGAATGAAAGAAAAACAATTTACATTCACAAAGGAAATCCGTTCGCTGTCGTCAATATTTCCATAAGGGCATATTGCTGCTAGAATTAACCCTAGTAGTTAAATCGTGAGGTTGGATCTCACCCAAAGAAGCGGTAACAAACACGGAAAGAGCAGCAAACTTCATTGCGACGAATGGATTCATGTGACCCCTTTTGTGGTTATAAACAGTTTGTATGTAAACAAAATTAGTATGCAGGTCGCAGATTTCAAGTTTATGATTGTTTGGCTATTGGATTCAGATTAGTTTTAATGCAGCTGTTTTGTTCTCTCTCTCTATTTTGCTCTTCTTTTCTTTCTCTCTTTCTCTCTCTCTCTCTCTCTCTCTCTCTCTCTCTCTCTCTCCTTGTCACTTCAAAAGAGTCATCACATTTAATAAAAAATTCCACCAATACAAATTTTTGTCACCAAGGAATGCAGTTCCTTCTGTTCCTCCCATTTTGACTTAAGAACTTACAACTTCAGGTTTGACGCAAAGTCCAGTGACCTAAATCATCTGTTTGTGGCAAAAAAGAAGAGCTCACGTACATTGTCACAAATTGTTCCAGATGGACAGTCAGAACAAGTTAGTCCTTCTTCGTATACAGGTTTACCTTGGATGTTACCCCTAAATTCAGTCGCTAAATTCATTATTCATTCGCTCACGTACTCACTCACTCACGTATTCTCTGGAAAACCACTTACGGTTTGGCGTATTGACAAACAACGATGAGTTCATAAGGGAAATTAATGTTCGTCGAGGGGCATTTGGAGATTCCGCATCCGATTTGATTGGAGGAAGCCCAAATCATCTAAACAGTGAGATAAAAGACGTAAGAGAGATAGAAAAGAGAGAGAGAGAGAGAGAGAGAGAGAGGACCTGAGTAGCCAAGAGTATTCCACCTTGGCGCAAATTGTTACTATAATTCCATCCAAATTTCTGAAAATTGGCCGCCCAGTTCGTGGTAGCTTTAGAAGCACTACCGCTTTCATTAATCTGAAATCTGTCTCCGTCTCGTTCTTTATCTCTCTCTCTCTCTCTCTCTCTCTCTCTTCTTACGTTTTCAGTCGACCAACTCCTATAAATATTCTGTCCATATTCTGGATTAAACGTAGCAGTGGACGGACAGGTTTCAGCAAAGTCTTGAGCTGACGACTCAATGGTACAATTCCATTTCTTAATTTTCATTGGTTTAAGGTGAAGGACCTCGTAAAATTGATTTTTTTAAAGCTTCTTTACACAGATTTCATTAAAATGATATAGTTTCCACGATTCTGAAACAAACCCCTTTTATATGATTCAGAATGCAAAAGGGGCGCGTTTACACGGCCGAATCTTGCAATTGCCGCACGGAAACACGGCTGGAGTGGGCGAGAGAGTGTGGGAAATGGAGAGACGCAGAGTTGGCGGAAATTCAAACTACAATTTTCCCCAAAAATTTCAAGCGCTCCTAAATCGGTTCATTTTGCTCCAAAATTGGTAAATGAGGTATTTTTCGGAATCCAGAGAATAAGATCTAGGCTTCTATCACAAAAACAAAAAAAAACATTTACGCGGTCCTTTCCCTTTAAAGAAATTACCATCTCCTCCATATTGGCTGCAGTTGGCTCCACTATTCCCTTTGTCACGAAGGTTCCAAGAGCGACTTTCGAGCGAAGTTCATTATGGGCCTTTAAATCTTAGTTTGAATGAAAGATATACAACTTGCATTTACAAAGGCAATCCGTTCGCTGTCGTCAATAATTCCATAAGGGCATAGTGCTGCTAAACTGCGTCTAACTGGTTGCATTATGAGGTATACTCACCCAAAGAAGGAGAGAGCAGACGACAAAGTTCATTGTTGTGAAGGGAAAACATTGGTTTGACACCGGTTTGTTTTTTTATAAATATATTGTATGTAAACAAAATTATTATGCAGGTCGCAGATTTAGGATTTACGCTTGTTTAGCTATGGAATATATGTATTGCCGTTTGAATGCAGTTGTTTTTTGTTTATTTTGATAATAATGTGTGATATAAGTGTTGCAAACAATCTGTTGAAACAGTTCGATAAAAATATCTTGGTATAATTTCTTTTACGTGAGAGAGAGAGAAATAGAGACAGACCTCTATTCGACTATGGTGCTAATTTCTACATGCGGCGGGAGTACCCTTGCCGCGACCGCCGATTTCGTACGGGTGTGAAAATCGCGGCGCTACCATGCCAGACAACCAGAATTTTCTGCGTCTTGAAAAGACATTCTTGAAAAGAAAAAGAAAAAAAAAGTTTCAGGCGGGAACATTGAATTCATTGCGTTGTTACCCTATCACCTCATTCCATCCTCGTGTAATTTTCTTCTTCACCGGTTCACTGAAACACTGTCTCTATCTTTTTTACATAAATTCTTAAGAGGCAGGACCCATATATGTTATTCTGAAACTTTTGGGCCGAGGTCTGTTTTGGGCGCCGGGTTACGGTAGGTGAAACTTGAATACGGTAATTTTTCAAACTAGCTCAAAACACAAAGTCATATATACCAAAAGATTGCAAATTTGATTCTAAGAAAGATTGGCAATCAAAAAAAACTTGATGTCTCCACAGAAAACCAAGTTTTTGGTCAAAAACCTTTAAAAACAGCTCTTTTTGGTGGTTTTTTGTATTTCCTGGAAAAATTTTCCATCTCTTTAAACGGCTAATTATGTTTTTCTGTTTCTTCATGCATTTACGCATAACTTTTGTAAAGAACTCATTTAAAAAGCGCGTTACTATTGCTGTCAAATTTGCGTTTGACAATGGTGACCCTTCTTGTCACATAATCACTGTAACATTGACACGTCATAGTGTCAATTGGCTGTGACCGTGTTATTCGGTCTCATTGATTGACGGCACCATTATCTCACTGTCTCATTTACTCACTGCCACAAATTCTCAATGCCTCTTTTTCCAACATTGTCTGACTAATTCAATTGCAACATTGTCTCATTTATTCATTTTCACTCCGTTTTTACGCACTTTATTTATCTCTCTCTCTCTCTCTCTCTCTCTCTCTCTCTCTCTCTCTCTCTCTCTCAAGAAACATGAAAAAAATTTCATTGAACTTTCACTTTTTCAACTTTTGCCGAACATAAACATCTACGCAGAAGTACACCGACCCCTACAATCGTCAATACTGACATCGTCACAGCCAAGGCAATAATGTCCAAGTTGTGGTACTGTACAATTGAAAAATGTCTTCCAGAAGGAGCTAAAGACGGTATTTCTCCAAACTTGACGGCCAAATCAACATGACGGATCAGAAGCTCTTGAGGAGAGAAGGGTCTCGATTTCAGCAGCTCCTTAGCCAACTTTGCCTTAGTTTTTAGCTCCTCACTCTCCAGTCCTTGTCTTATAGCGGTTTCTAACTTCACTTCAGAAGACAGGGAATGCTTGTCAAAGACCATACCTAAATGAAAGATACAGTAGAAGCAAAATACAAAAAACTACCGTATCCGAATCGTTCAGCCATGAAGGCGTTTCGGCGTTGATCTCCGAAGAGAGGTACCACCATTATGGGAACTCCAGAAGAGGCACTTTCGAGAACACTGCCCGCTCCTCCGTGGGTTATGAAGAGGTCAATTTGACCAGAGGCTGAAAAGTATTCTGAAGTGCAAGAAAGAAGTTTTACCTAGAAGGTCAGTCTGTGGAGTCCATTTGGTTAGATGGAGGTTGGAGATTCCCTTGCCCAGGCCGTCTTCAGGTGTTTCGTACTTCCAGATGAAGGTCACTTCGGGGAACCAGGAAATTTGGTCATCTTTCACGAAAACACGCACGCACGACCACCCACACGTTCTCTCTCTCTATCTCTCTCTCTTAAACCAACTTTTTGACAATTTTTACAATGTTTTCCTTAACAGCAGCCGGCATGGTTGAGCTCGGAGCCACACTTCCAAAAGAGATGAGAACATTCTTCTCTTTTTGGGAGAGTAGATTTAACCAATTCTGAATCAATTTAGAAACTTTTTTCTACAGTAATCTCTTACCTCATCCAATTTCTTTCCCGGTTTGAGACCAATTCCTCCCAAATCAATAACTTTGTGTAGTTTCGCCTTTGGGAAATCGATCAAAGGCTCCGTGTTGGTGAATGTGAAAGGCATATTTCCCATTGTTTCCTGGAGATTTAAATTTAGTCCTTGAAAAATGGGCGTGGCTTAATTCAGTACCATCATTTTCGGAGCATCCGCATAATATTCATTCATGTAATCTTGAGCAACTGCTTCTAAATGGCGCTCAAAAAGCCACGAAAACACGGTTAAGATGAAATTCCTCAGACGGGTGAAGAATCTGCCATCATATCCAGTTTCAACACTCAAGGCTTAAAAATAAAATAGGGAAATTTGATTTTTACGGCAACCTGGGTGAATTGGGTTTCCAATGGCCCAGGCTGTTTTATCCGATAAGCCGGTTGAATCAACACCGATTATGGTTTTGATACCCAGTTCGTGGAATACAGCTGAAAATTCATTGAAAAAGGGAGGAGTGAGGGTGTGAGTGAGACAGTAAGAATGTGAGACTGTGAGACAGTGAGAGCGTGATCACTTACGGAACCCTCCATAATCAAACAACTCAAGGATTGCCACGTCAAATTTCTCTCTCCGAAGTTGATTCATAATTTCACTCCTTTTGAGAACGTCTAAAGATGCCTATTAGAAAAAGGCATGTGAACTTACTTCTCATCCCAGCGTTGAAAAAGGAAGCAAGAAGAGGTCCAAGCTAAAACATTTCTCTTTACATTTCAACAAAAAAAAAACGAGGCCTACCATTAGAGAGCCCAGTGGATTGTCCAAACTTGAAGTCCAAATTCCTGTCCAAAAGTTCTTGTCATACATGGTTTCTGCAACTTTGACGGTGGCTTCATCTTTTTCGACTGTCAATACTTTGGCTAATTGACAGCCGGTTCCACGGATTTCTTTTAAGATGACTGGTTGGAGGACAGTCTGAAATTTGTCTCTTTCTCTCTTTCTCTCTTTCTCTCTCTTTCTCTCTCTCTCTCTCTCTCTCTTCTCTTTCTCTCTCTCTGAATCTCTCTTTCTCTGTCTCTGTCTCTCTCTCTCTCTCTCTTTCTCTCTCTTTCTCTCTTCTCTCTCTCTCTCTCTCTCTCTGAATCTCTCTTTCTCTGTCTCTCTCTCTTTCCCTCTCTCTCTCTCTATGTGACTCTCTCTCTGAATTTCTTTCTCTCTCTCTCTGACTCTCTCTCTTTCTCTCTCTCTATGTGAATCTCTCTCTCTCTCTCTCTCTGAATTTCTCTATCTCTCTCTCTCTCTCTCTCTCTCTCTCTCTCTCTCTCTCTCTCCCTAACTCACAACATCGTTCCCAGCTGCCTGAAGAGTATCCGCAATTGAACCCAAATAGTTCATATGGCTGAATCCAAACTTTGAACTGTAGACAAGAACCTTATAGCAATAGCAAATATCCACAAGCAGTATCAGCAAGAATAGCGTCCTCATTCTAAAGAAAATCATAAACTAATTGCAAAGAATTTTTTTAAAAAGACATAAAAACAGCATTTTTGAGCAGTGAAAATAGCAGTCAATTGGAACAATTTAGAACTAACGAGAAAAAATGTATGTTAAATAACAGTAAAGGGTAGTTTGTGGGGAAAGGGCGTTTGACTTCTTTGGCAGTCAACAAGACATGTTTTTTAGTCGT
>JAJQXH010000046.1:107500-115000 GCA_022343465.1 Oscheius sp. G VE-2021 | reverse complement strand
TGATGATGTGAGAAAGTGAGCAACTAAGACCGTGAGGTAATGAGGACGTGAGGTAGAGTGAGCAACTGATAATGGGATATTGGGTATAGTGTCAATAAAACAGTGGGGATGTGAAACCGTGAGGAAATGAAACGATGAGCTTATTAGCTCGTGAGACAGTGAGATAGGCAGTGAAGCCATGAGGTGTTATAATTGTTATATGAATTGATGACTGCGGCAGTGAGGTGTTGAAGCAGTAGCAACGATCATGTGTTGTAACGACACCGTGTGACATGTGACACCGTGAATAATTGAAGAAGTGCGGCAGTGAGACAGTTGAAAGGGGGTACGGCAATTATGTTACGAGGATGTGAAGAACTGTCACAATGGGACAGTGATGTGATGAGAAAGTCAAAAACGAGGGAGTGAGAATATGAGGCAGTGAACCAGGGTGAGCCAACCAGCTGATCGTGAGCCAATGGTGTATAGAGTCAAAAAGACAGTAGGAATGTTGAAATGAAGCAGTGAGCTCGTGTTACAGTGAGGTAATGAGAAAGCCAGTAAAACAGTAAGATAGTGAGGATATGAAGAAAAGAGGCTGAAAACTCACTTCTTCACCACCTTGACAATGTTCTCCTTGAGAGCCAGAGGCATCAGCGAACTGGGAGCAATACTTCCAAAAGAGATGAGAACGTTCCTCTTCCGTTGCGAGAGGATTTTCATCCAATTCTGAAGCTACTTTACTACTTTCTACCGCACTCCTCACCTCATCTAGGTTCTTAGCCGGCTTCAGTCCAATCCCTCCCAGATCCACAACTTTATGAAGTTTAGCCCTCGGGAAGTCCAAAAATGGCTCGGCGTTCGTGAAATAAACTGGCATGTTTCCAATGGTCTCCTAAAAGCCTTTAAATCTAAGGTCTTTAAGGAAAACTTACTCTAATGGATGGTGCATTAGGGTGATGTTTAGTCATGTATTCTTGAGCAGGTCCTTCTAGGTAACCCTCAAAACCCCAGGAAAAAGCGGTGAAGATGACATTGGAAAGGCGGGAGGAGAAAGATCCACCATCGCCGGCACCAGCTTGGACAGCTAGACAAATGTGGTAAGGTACGGCAAGTTAAGGTAAAGAAGAATAAGTAAGAACTTACGAGGAACGTAGCTGGGTTGAATGGGGCTTCCAAGTGCATAGGTTACGCGATCCATCAAGACGCTAGAAGAGACTCCGATGATTTTGGAGATTCCCAATTCGTGGAAGATAGCTGAAACAGTGAGTTTAGTCTTACTTCTTTTCAGACTGCCCAAACCTTTACCTTACCTTATCTCTCTCTCTTTCTCTCTCTCTCTCTCTCTCTCTCAACTCACGGAATCCTGCATAATCAAAAGTTTCCGTAATAGCAATGTCGAATTTCTCATTCCTCAGCTGCTCCATGACATCTTTCCTTCCCAGGACATCTGAAACATCCTACATTCCTTTGAAATTCTATTACCCACTTCTCATTCCAGCGTAGAAGCATCTATAAAGATGAGGAGCATGCTAAACGAAAAATGGTTTAGAGGCAGAAGCCTAAACTTACAACAAGAGCTCCAATTGGGTTCCTAGCGCTGACAGTCCAGATTTCAGCCCACATACTTTTATCCAACATTGGTGTTATTGCATTGACCGTGGCTTCATCTTCCTCGATTGTGAGAACTTTGGCTAATTGACAGCCGGTTCCGCGGACTTCTTTGTTGATGACAGGTTGGAGGACAGTCTGAAATCTGTCTCTGTCTCTTTCTCTCTCTCTTTTTTTCTCTTTCTCTCTCTCTCTCTCTCTCTCTCTCTCTCTCTCTCTAACACACCACATTGTTCCCAGCTGCCTGAAGAGTATCCGCAATTGAACCCAAATAGTTCATATGACTGAATCCAAATTTTGAACTGTAGACGAGAACTTTATAGCTTGCCACAACATGACATATTAGCAAAAAACTAGTGACTATCCTTATAAGCATCTGAAATTTTTAATAGTTATAATTTTTAATTTAATAATTAATATATAATAATGTTACTTAAAGAACTAAAGTTATTTAAAGAAAAAGAACGATCAGAAAGAACTGAGAGACTTGGAAGAAACGAGGGCTGTAACAACAGACAGAAACTATTTGCCCGTTTGTCCGCCGCCGCCTCTTAAATAAACGCCGAATTGTAGTCACTGTAGTGAATGCGAGATCAATTCGTTAAAAACCGGAAGGGAAAGACGAGAGGTCGGGAAAACAGGAATTATTAGGTTAATAATGATTTTAGAGAGAGAGAGAGAGAGAGAGAGAGAGAGAGAAGCAGGAAGCCAACAATCATAATCCAAAACTGTGTTTACATTGGCTTTTATGCAAACATGGCCTAAACTGTAGGCATCACGATTATATAAAAGCAATTCATAAATTTAAAACAGTAGAAATGAAAATGTGACTATCAAAGCTTGTTATATAGGTAGTTTTCCGCTTTTGTTCCGCTTTTGTCATCAAATGCAAACAGGTCAATGCAAAAGGTGACATCACGACCCGAAGTAGACAGCAATTATTGTGCGGGAAGGTCATCTAAACGAGGACAGGTTTTAGGCATTCTGCAGAGAGAGAGAGAGAGAGGGAGGGAGAGGGAGGGAGAGGGAGAGGGACAGAGAAAGAGGAAAAGAGAAAGAGAGAGGGAGAGGGATATTAGGACACAGCTTAAGTTTCCCGACTATTTAGACTTTAAAAAGCGAATCAAACTGTGGAAACCGGTCTAACTGCAAAAAAATGCATTCGCTTTCAATCTCGGAAAGGATAATTGTGATCCTTATTGAACGAAGAACAAAATTGTTCATTTCTATCGTCTTCTGCCATGTCGTACCCGTGTGTGCTATCTTGTGCGTTTGAGTGAAAATGTGTACCTGACCACAATGACTACAAACCGGCCGTTCACGCTTTGTCCACGCGGGTGATTAAACTGGAACAGAGGTCGGAGATTAAACGTTTTCTGGTCTACCGAATTTTCCTTTTTTCCTTTTTCTCCAGAAGACTTTATTGCTGCTTAAATTTGACAATCCTCGCTTTACAGAAGCACCATTTCATAAGAACAACGACAACAGCTGAAATCATCAGACCAATCAAAACTAAGAATGCAATAACATCAAGATTATGGTACTGAATGATCGAAAATTGTCTTCCAGAAGGCGCCAAATTGGGTAGATTTCCAAACTTCACAGTCAAGTCAACGTGTCTCACTAGGAGTTCCCCAGGAGGGAAAGGTCTTGCCTTCAGAAGTTCCTTGGCCTCCTTAGCCTTATCTTTTAATCTTTCATCTTCCAGGCCTTTTCTAACAGCAGTTTCAAATTCCACTTCAGAAGCCAAGGAGTGCTTGTTGAATTCAGTAGCTAAATTACATTAGAAAACAAATGGTGGGGTCAAAATTACCGAGAGCATTACGGTGTTGATCTCCGAAGAGGGGAACAACGATGAGGGGGACGCCGGAGGAGGCTCCTTCGAGGATGCTACCGGCTCCTCCGTGGGTTATGAAGAGGTCAATTTGACCGGAGGCTGAAAAGGATTGTAGAGAGAGAGAGAGAGAGAGAGAGAGAGAAAGGGAGAGAGAGAGACAGATTCTACCTAGAAGGTCAGCCTGAGGAGTCCATTTTGAGAGATGAAGGTTTGGAACATCTTTACCAAAGCCGTCTTCTGGTGTTTCATACTTCCAGATGAAGGTGACGTCTGGGAACCTTAAAAAGACCGTTAGGGGCCTTTTACTTTATATAGCGCTAATTACTGTACTACTCTTGCCGCGCCGCCGATCTCGTACGGGTGCGAGTCACGCAGAGCTATGTCAGACAATCAGGGCTGTCTGCGTCTTTTCAGGCGAAAAAGTTAAAAATTCGAAAATAACTGCTTGAAAATAATTGATGGGTTGGTTGGATATGTAAACACAGTGCTCGTAATTTCAGATGCTTATAATTCTATAGGACAAACCGAGAGAATACACAAAAAGCGGCCTGAGGTTACCAAAAATATGCGCAAGCGGCCTAAGGTTACCAGAATACGCAGAAAGCGGCCTGATATTGCTAGAAAAAAAACAGAAAGGGGGCCGCGGCTACCAGAAAAAGGTGAAAGCGGCCTGAGGTCACCAAAAAAAAACAGAAAGCGGCCTGAAGATGAAACCTTTATTAAATTAATTGTAACACTACTGGTTTTTGATCTCAAGACAAATGAAGCCGCTGATATTTCTAAGGCTGACGAAATTGACGATTGTTCTTTGATCGGTGCAGAAACTGATTGACCGAAACTGATAAAACACCCGGTTCAATTTGATTTTTTCTTGTTTTGTGATAAAAAAATCTTTTGTCAAGGTAAAGTGACAAAATGACAAAGATTCCTTTCCTAAAATCCTCACTTTTTAAACACTGTCAGTAGATTCTCCTTGAAACGAGTCGGCATCTGGTAGCTTGGAGCAATGCTTCCAAAAGAGATGAGAACGTTCCTCTTCCGTTGCGAGAGGATTTTCATCCAATTCTAAAACATTCTTACTGTATTCTACAGTAATCCTCACCTCATCTAGTTTCTTAGCCGGCTTCAGTCCAATCCCTCCCAGATCCACAACTTTGTGAAGTTTAGCCCTCGGAAAATCCAGGAAGGGCTCCGTGTTTGTGAAGATAAAAGGCATATTTCCAATTGTTTCCTGAAATTTGAATTTTGATTTTCAAATTGAAATTTTAAAATTACTGAGATTTTAGGGGCTTCTGGGTACTTTTGATCCATGTAGGTCTGAACATGGGCTTCTAGGATTCTTTCGAATTGCCAAGTAAACAAAGTGAAGATCATATTGTTCAGACGGCTTGAGAAGCTTCCGTCGTCACCGGCCGCTGCATTCATTGCTGAAAATTTGAGTTTTAAGTTTAAATTATTAAAAAATTGGATTTTTCTTAATTTGGGATAAAACCTAGATCTCATTCCATTGAGTCCGAAAGATACCTCTTTTGCCCATTTTGGAGCAAAATGATCCCATTTAGGATTGCTTTAAATTTGGGGAAATTGGCGTTTGAATTGCCGACAACTCTGCGTCTCTCCATTTCCCACACTCTCTCGCCCAATCTAGCCGTGTTTACGTGCGGCAAACACGTAAAAGGGACGTGTAAGCGCGCCCCTTTTGCAGTCCAAATCATATAAAAGGGGTATAGTTCAGAATAGTGGAAACGATAGCTATTCAATGAAAGTTGCAAAAAACCTTTGAAAAATCAATTTTACGGGATCCTTCCCCTTTAACTTACGGGGAACATAGCTTGGTTGGATGGGATTTCCAATAGCCCAGGAAGTTCGATCAGTCATAACTGTTGAATGAACTCCGATGATTGTTGGGATTCCAAGCTCGTGGAAGACAGCTGAAGGATTTCTCTCTCTCTCTCTCTCTCTCTCTCTCTCTCTCTCTCTCTCTCTCCCTCTCTCTCTCTCTCTCTCTTTCTTTCTTTCTTTCTTTCTTTCTTTCTCTTTCTCTCTCTAAACTCACGAAATCCTCCATAATCAAACATTTCCGTAATTGCCAAATCGAACTTTTCCCGTCTAAGCTGATTCATCACATCTTCTCGGCCCAAAACATCTGAAAATCCAAATTTGAAATTAAAAACTGAAATCTTAAGTTACTCTTCATTCCCGCATTGAAACCACCCGCAAGAGTAGGTGCGTGCTGAAAGAGTTTTGTGATTCAAAATTGAAAATTTCGTATTACAATGATAACCCCAATTGGATTGCTGGTGTCGATAGTCCATATCTCTGACCACAATTCGGGGTTTCTGAAGGGGTCGGTTGCCTTTATTGTGGCTTCGTCTTCTTCGACTGTCAGAACTTTGGCTAGACGACAGCCGGTTCCTCGAACAGTTGGAATGATCACTGGTTGGAGAACAGTCTGAAGAAGGTTCGTTCCTTTACTTCTCTCTCTCTCCTCTCTCACTCTCTCTGTCTTTCTCTCTCTCTCTCTCTCTCTCTGTCTTTCTCTCTGTCTTTCTCTCTCACTCTCTCTCTGTCTTTCTCTCTCTCTCACTCTCTTTCTTTCTCTCTCTCTCTCTTTTTCTCTCTCTCTCTTTCTCTCTCTCTTTCTTTTTCCCTCTCTCTCTGTATCTCTGTTTCTCTGTTTCTTTTTCTCACTCTCTCTCTCTCTCTTTCTCTCTTTCTCTCTCACTCTCTCTCTTTTTCTTTCTCTCTTTCTCTCTCTCTTTCTCTTTCCCTCTCTCTCTGTATCTCTGTTTCTCTGTTTCTTTTTCTCACTCTCTCTCTCTCTCTTTCTCTCTTTCTCTCTTTCTCTCTCACTCTCTCTCTTTTTCTTTCTCTCTTTCTCTCTCTCTTTCTCTTTCCCTCTCTCTCTGTATCTCTGTTTCTCTGTTTCTTTTTCTCACTCTCTCTCTCTCTCTTTCTCTCTTTCTCTCTCACTCTCTCTCTTTTTCTTTCTCTCTTTCTCTCTCTCTTTCTCTTTCCCTCTCTCTCTGTATCTCTGTTTCTCTGTTTCTTTTTCTCACTCTCACTCTCTCTCTCTTTCTCTCTTTCTCTCTCACTCTCTCTCTTTTTCTTTCTCTCTCTCTCTCTCTCTTTCTCTTTCCCTCTCTCTCTGTATCTCTGTTTCTCTGTTTCTTTTTCTCACTCTCTCTCTTTCTCTCTTTCTCTCCTTCTCTCTATTTCTCTATCTCTCTCCCCACCACATTCTTCCCATACTTCCCAAAAAGTTCATATGGCTGAATCCAAACTTAGAACTGTAGATCAGGACTTTGTAGCCGGAACATATGTAGATCATATATAAAAGGAGCACAACACTAATTTTCATCTGAAATTTCTTTCAAAGTTCAACTTGTACGAAGACCAAGGGAAAAAAGCGGACCGAGACTGTTGGAGGCAATAGTTGCGCTTTGTTGTTTTGAACAAACACTAACGACCATTCGAGGAACAGGTTAAGTGAAAATTTGTAGTTTGTGAGAAAGTGGTTGCAATCGCTGATGATGTTTGAATTCTACCATTGGAGTAAACATTGTTTTGGGGAAATCGTGATGTGACTTAAAAGGACTGAAGGACTTTCAGGAGATGGACTAGTTTGGGGTGGTGTGACCAATAAAACATAGTAGAAGAAAGAAGAAGAAGTTAGCCAGAATGGGCGGGCAGAACTGCACGAATCACTATCACAAACCATTTAGGATTATTGTAGGGCGACCTAAGCAAATAATGGTGAACCTTTTTGTTGGAAGTCATGCATCCAGAGATACGGAGAAAAGATCTTTGTTTTGAAATAGTTGGAGAAAGAGTCAGAGACGCAGATGGAATGGACTAACACGCTGAAGGAAATGTCAAAGACGCAGATGGGAACCGAAGGCCGCTTTTGCCAGCATAAGGCCGCTTTTTCCTAAGTAAGGTCACATTTTTCAACAAAGCCGTAGCATAAGGTCGCTTTTTCCACCCTAACCATAAGGTCGCTTTTTTCACCCTAAGGCCGCTTTTCCAGCATAAGGCCGCTTTATCCAACACGAAGACGCTTTTTCTAACCT
>JAJQXH010000046.1:102500-105000 GCA_022343465.1 Oscheius sp. G VE-2021 | reverse complement strand
AGAGACGCAGACACAGATAATTGTTAGAGACGCAGACGCACCTAATTAGTTAGAAACGCAGATACGGGAACGTGGTTAGAGACGGAGATACGAGAAAAGGGTTAGAGGCGCAGAGCTGACGAATTGGTTAGAGAGGCCGAATCTTTCCTTTGTTTGGTTAGAGACGCAGACACAGGAAAATGGCCCGACATTTTGATGGTTAGAGAAGCGGTTAGAGAAGCGGACACAGCTAATTGGTGAGAGATGCAGACACCGGAAAGGGGTTAGGGACGCAGACAAGACAGATTGGTTAGAGACGCAGTCAGACAATGAATTGGTGAGAGAAGTAGACAAGTAAACCTGTGCAGCAAACACTTACAAGAATGGAGGTTAGGGACGCAGACATACAAACAAGTTAGAGAACTAGACACACAATCTCTGCGTATCTAACCATCGCTGCCTGCTTCAGTTTCCACTGCGACTCTAACCACTTTACTCAATTCCCATGTATGCGCGTCTCTAACCAAGACACTGCACATACGTGTGTTTAACTAAACCTCTCTCTCTCTCTCTCTCTCTCTCCCTCTCTCTCTCTCTCTCTCAGCTTCTACCATTTCTAATTTATCTCTGTTTTCCTTAATGTCTTTGCTATTTAATCTTATTCCTTTCGTCTGCGTCTCTAACCACATTCTCTCTCCGCAGCTCTAGATCTTTCTCTGTGTCTCTAACCAAAGACTTTACGTCTAGAATGTTTTATGTTTACCCGTTGGTTGTCCTCTCCTGTCTTTCTTTTCGAAAATAAACCGCAATTCGGACTTCAAACCCAGACGAAATCGGCCTAACCAGAGCGTAAGGACTTACCGAAAGCTCCATAGTCAAACATCTCCACGATTCCCAAGTCAAACTTCTCCTCGCGCAGTTGATCCATCACATCTGTTCTGTTCAGCACATCTGAAACATTGTATTCCAGTTTCATGGCGCTTAAATTTGAGAACTCACTTTTCATAGCAACATCAAATGTAGTCTTCAGACTGGGGGCGTTCTAAATCGATTGTTGGTAGACGTAAAAGTAGTTACTAACACCAATGACTCCAAGTGGATTTCTTGTATCATAAGACCAAATTCTCTTGAAGATACTGTTGTCTTTCATAGGTTCAATCGCTTTGAGAGTGGCTTCATCCTCATGAATTGTGATGACTTTGGAGAGATGACATCCGGTTCCGCGGATTTCAGCGTTGATTACGGGTTGGATTACTGTCTGAAGGGGGAATTGTATCTGTCTCTCTCTCTCTCTCTCTCTCTCTCTCTCTCTCTCTCTAACCCACCACATTGTTTCCAGCTTTCTGAAGAGTATCCGCAATACTTCCTAAGTAATTCATATGGCTGAAGCTGAACTTAGAACTGTAGACGACCACTTTGTAAGCGTGAATAGCATGAGTAACTAGGCATAGAAGACCCACTAGTCTAACTATCATCTGAAAAAATAGAATCAGAATATGGAAATCAAAAAGTCAAAATCAAGAGGTCAGTGAGAGCGGAGAGAGAGAGGGGGGTAGACCGCAAAGTCTCTTTACAATTGTTACATTGAATTGATATAGTTTCAGGATTCAAAAACATACCCCTTTTATATGATTTGGACTGCAAAAGGGGCGCGTTTACACGGCCGTTTTACGCGTTTGCCGCACGTAAACACGGCTAGAGTGGGCGAGAGAGTGTGGGAAATGGAGTGACGCAGAGTTGGCGGCAATTCAAACGACAATTTCCCCAAAATTCAAGCGCTCCTAAATCGGTTCATTTTGATTCAAAATGGGTTAAAGAGGAATTTTTCGGAATCCTGGGAATGAGATCTAAGCTTTTATCACAAAATCAGAAAAATTAATTTATCGCGGCCCTTACCCTTTAAATTGTAGAGAGAGAGAGAGAGAGAGAGCTAGAAAGTGAGCTAGACAGAGAGAGAGAGACAAAAGAGAGCTACAGAAAGAGAGAGAGAGAGAGAGAGAGAGAGAGAGAGAGAGAGAGGAGTGTAGCAGGTTGACTACGTGAATTCCAGAACAACGCTTTAGATTGACGCCTATCTAGTTGACCTAGCCTTTTCTTATCAAACCCTCCTATCGCATTGGGAAAAAAGAAACTTCGATCTTTCCCAACTTGGAAAACAAACTGTTTTATGACACCCATTTATTGGCTTTCAGCTAGTTGATCTTTTCTTTAGCAACCTTGCGGTATAATCGACTAAAAGCTGTATAGGTCACAAACGGGAGGGCCAGACAGATCAGGAGACTAATAAGAATAATATCGAAATTGAAGTACTCAATGTAACCAAGATGACGACCGGAGGGAAGGAGATGGCCTCCTGGACCAACTTCTGCAGCGAGTTCCATTGTTTTGACGACCAGGTCTTCGGGAGAGAAAGGGCGCTTCTTCATGATTTTGCGGACATGGGCGGCGTTTTTGATGAGACTGAAAATGAGAAGCTGATTTAGAGGTTAGAGACGCAGAGGGAAAGGTTAGAGACGCAGAG
>JAJQXH010000046.1:70000-97500 GCA_022343465.1 Oscheius sp. G VE-2021 | reverse complement strand
AGTGCTGCTCCTCCCAAACGACCGCCAATTCTTCGCTTCTGCTGCGAATCTGCTCCAGGAGATCGGCCTAAATTAGAATATTGGCATGGCAAAATCATGGTCCTTACCGCAGCATCGCAGCCAATCGTCATCTGCCGGGCGGTGTCGAGTCTAGGTGACCAGATGGCGAAACGACACTCCAGACTGAAATATATAGAGGTTTTTTTGTAAAAAGCGGCCTTTTGCTGAAAAAAGCGGTCTTATGTTATAAAAAGCGGCCTTATGTTGTAAAAAGTGGCCTTATGTTATAAAAAGGGACCTTTTGCTGAAAAAAGCGGCCTTATGTTATATAAGGCGGCCTTATATTATAAAAAGCGGCCTTATGTTGTAAAAAGCGGCCTTATGTTATAAAAAGCGGTCTTTTGCTGAAAAAGTGGCCTTATGTTATATAAGGCGGCTTTATGTTGTAAAAAGCGGCCTTATGCTATAAAAAGCGGCCTTTTACTGAAAAAAGCGGCCTTATGTTATAAAAAGCGGCCTTGTGCTAAAAAAAGCGGCCTTATGTTATATAAGGCGACCTTATGCTACAAAAAGCGGCCTTTTACTGAAAAAAGCGGCCTTTGTTATAAAAAGCGGCCTTATGTTGTAAAAAGCGGCCTTATGTTATAAAAAGCGGCATTTTGCTGAAAAAAGCGGCCTTATATTGAAAAAAGCGGCCTTCTGTTGAAAAAAGCGGTCTTACCTATCTCCCACGCCACTATTCAAATAGGCTCCAATGAGCAGTGCCCTGGCGAATTGCACATCTCCCAGCGAATAGGACTCGTACTGCCTCAGGAGGTCCTCGAAACTGAAAAATCGTCCGTTTATGAGATTGTTAACCTTTTTTTTAAAGAAAAATAAATTTACAATGGCATGAAGGCGTCGAGACCGGCGATTTTGTTCTGCAGACGGAGGCAGAGGCGGCCGTTTGTGGCGGATTTGAGGATGTAGGAGTCCATGAGACGGGAGGTGGCCTCCATTATGACGTCGTCGGAGAGGGCTTCGGTTCCTGGAAAATAGAATTTTGAAAAAGAGAGAGAGAATTAGAGAGAGAGAGAGAGAGAGAGAGAGAGAGAGAGAGAGCGAGAGAGAGGGGAAGAGAGAGGGAGAGAGAGCGCGCGAGAGAGAGAGAGAGAGAGAGAGAGAGAGAGAGAGAGCGAGAGCGAGAGAGAGAGGGGGAGAGAGAAAGAGAAAGGGAGAGAGAGCGAGAGAGAGAGAGAGAGAGGAGAGAGAGGAGAGAGAGAGGGGTAGAGAGAGAGAGCAAGAGAGAGAGAGAGACAGCGAGAGAGAGAGAAAGAGAGAGAGAGAGAGAGAGAGAGAGAGAGACTAACCGAGGAGGTACACTTCAGAGAGACGGACGTAGAATTCATTGGGCTCGGCGAAGGCGTAAAAAGCGGACGGGCGTTCCGTAAAGAGAAGGAGGGTCCAGAGGAGACTCAGACGAACGATCTCCAAGTCGTCTGCCGTCAAGGTTCTGAAAAGTGACTCTTTCTCTGCCTCTCTCTCTCTTTCACTCTCGCTCTCTAACCCCTCCCACTCTATTTCTCTGCGTCTCTAACCGCTTTTAAGGGTTTCCTCTGCGTCTTTTCCTCTCTCTCTCTCTAACCCACAAATTCCCTCTCTTCTGTGCCGCATCCAGCACCGTCCTCACAGGCCTCAGCGTCCACGACCCATCGACCAGCGGATTGAGTCCCGCCGCGAATTGCTGCACCCTCCTTCCCTCCACCTCCACCTCTTCCAAATACAACTGTTTGATCTCCTCCAGTCGACTGCTAGCCGCCTCCAGAAGTCCATCTTTCTCCCTGCAATATGCTAATTAATCTATCTAGAGTAACCCGGAAAACTGGGCATTTAGAAATTTTTTTAAATTTCGAAATTGAGTGTCGAAAATTTAAAAAAAACTGACCAAACCAAAAATTGAAACAAAATAATTTTTTTAAAATATTTTACATTTCATTTCGAACTTTTTTTAATTTTTTGAAAGTGAAAGTGTCGAATTTTTTTTTAAATACCAAAACATTAAAGGGACGGTCAGGCGGCTTTTGCAACTTTGTCTCATATGAAAGAGAAAATTCAGCTGTACAAAAAACTTTTTGGGACCTTATGTCGGAAATCCCTAGTTTTTGAGATATTCAACCTCAAAGTAGCCGATTTCGGGTTTCCATCCGCAGAAAGTGCGGATGGCCCGGACGGTCAATGTGTCCTGCGTTTAGTGGCGTTCAAATTTGAACGAGACATTGAGGGAAATGAGGAGTGCGCGAGACAATTTAGCATTTTTGAATATGCAAAATGGACGACCGTATCCTATCATAATGAAATGAAAAGGCCCCTGACTGTCCCTTTAAAAAGTGAAATAGAATAATTTTTTTAACATTTTACGTTTCATTTTTAGAATTTTTTTAAATTTATAATTTTATTGAAAGTGAAAGTGTCGAAAATTTTAAAAAAATCAAAACAAAAAAAATTAAATATAATAAAAACAAGTTTTTTTTAAATATTTTTTTCTATTTTTAACTTTATAATTAAATTTTAAGGACCGCTAATCCATGATAGAGCCGAAAACTGACCCAGAATTGGGTACGTGCTTCAAATTGTCGAAGAGGCGGACGGCATTCTGGAGTTGTCGCGGCAGGACCATGCGGAGACTCTTCGTGGCAAAATCCATCTGCACCGCGTCCTGCAACATTTTCGTGTAAACGAGCAAAGTGGAAAAGGATTACGGTAGCCAGACGGTTGTACTTTTCGTCGTCTTCCCGGTTGGAGTAATCGTCCAAAACCTCCAGCTCCTTCACCAAATCCTCCACCTGGGGATTAGGGGGTTTAATTAGCATAGAGGGAGCGGAAGTATCGGTGGTGGGAGTGGTCTCCTTGGCTGCGGCATCCAACTTGGCTTGTTTGAATTTGGACACTGAAAAGGGAGAGGTTAGAGACGCAGAGAAATAGAGTGGGAGGGGTTAGAGACGCCGAGAAATAGAGTGGAAGGGGTTAGAGACGGAGAGAAATAGAGTGGAAGGGGTTAGAGACGGAGAGAAATAGAGTGGAATGGGTTAGAGACGCAGAGAAATAGAGTGGAGGGGGTTAGAGACGCAGAAAAATAGAGTGGAGGGGGTTAGGGACGCAGAGAAATAGAGTGGAAGGGGTTAGAGACGCCGAGAAATAGAGTGGAAGGGGTTAGAGACGGAGAGAAATAGAGTGGAATGGGTTAGAGAGGCAGAGAAATAGAGTGGAAGGGGTTAGAGACGCAGAGAAATAGTGGAAGGGGTTAGAGACGCAGAAAAATAGATAGAAAGGTTAGAGACGCAGAGAAATAGAGTGGAGGGGGTTAGAGACGCAGAGAAATAGAGTGGAGGGGGTTAGAGAGGCAGAGAAATAAAGTGGAAGGGGTTAGAGACGCAGAGAAATAGTGGAAGGGGTTAGAGACGCAGAGAAATAGAGGGGAAGGGGTAGAGACGCAGAGAAATAGTGGAAGGGGTTAGAGACGCAGAGAAATAGAGGGGAAGGGGTAGAGACGCCGAGAAATAGAGTGGAAGGGGTTAGAGACGGAGAGAAATAGAGTGGAATGGGTTAGAGAGGCAGAGAAATAGAGTGGAAGGGGTTAGAGACGCAGAGAAATAGTGGAAGGGGTTAGAGACGCAGAGAAATAGAGTGGAAGGGTTAGAGACGCAGAAAAATAGATAGAAAGGTTAGAGACGCAGAGAAATAGAGTGGAGGGGGTTAGAGAGGCAGAGAAATAGAGTGGAAGGGTTAGAGAGGCAGAGAAATAGAGTGGAAGGGGTTAGAGACGTAGAGAAATAGAGTGGAAGGGGTTAGAGACGCAGAGAAATAGGGTGGAAGGGTTAGAGACGCAGAAAAATAGATAGAAAGGTTAGAGACGCAGAGAAATAGAGTGGGAGGGTTAGAGGCGCGGAGAAAAGTCAGAGACGCAGACAAACCTTTCTTCTCCGGCTGTTTCTCCGCCTTCTTGTGCCGATTCGCCAGGAATTCCAGCATTTCAGGATCTAAAATCTCATTTTCACGATTAAAAATTAGAATTCTGCCCACCCAAACGCTCCAGAACCTCCTGTTTCATCTGCTCAATCTTGTCGTTGTCCAATTTAGAGAGATATCTAAAAAAATCAATAGTTAAAGGGGTAAAACTACAGTATACCTGTCATTTTCGGTACCAAAATCAGCAGTGTTAACGGGTTCATCGGAGACGTCTTTGTAGGAACAGGTGGCTTCGTCTGAAAGGGGGAGAATTAGAGAGAGAGAGAGAGAGAGAAAGTTAGAGAAGCAGAGAAACTGACCAATGCTGCCGTGGAGTCTATCGAATTCGGCGGCGAAGAAGCTCTTTCCAGCCGGAGCAGCCTTCATTTGTCCATCCAAGCCAGGTCTGAAAGTAAATTCCTCTGCGTCTCTAACCATTCCAATCTATTTCTCTGCGTCTCTAACCCCTTCCCCTCTATTTCTCTGCGTCTCTACCCCTTCCCCTCTATTTCTCTGCGTCTCTAACCTAAAATACTCCTTCAAATCCAGAGCCAGGGGGAATCCTCCCTCCTTCGAGTAGGCCAACTGGTCGAATCCCTTGCGGAACAGCTCCTCTGACCTGTCTCCCTCCAGCCAGGCCACATTCTTCTCCTCCACGGCGCAAATCACCTGCGAGGGAGAGTCATCTTCCAGATCGAGCTCAAACCTTAAACAGGGAGGATTACTGTAGTTTATGGGCCGCTCTAGGACCGCTTTTTAACCTAAGGCCGCTCTAGAACCGCTTTTTTAACCTAAGGCCACTCTATGACCGCGTTTTAACCTGAGGCCGCTCTAGGACCGCTTTTTTAACCTAAGGCCGCTCTAGAACCGCTTTTTTTCATTCTAAGGCCGCTTTCCAACCTAAAGCCGCTTTCCAACCTAAGGCCGCTCAAGGATCGTTTTTTCAATATAAGGCCGCTTTAGGACAGCTTTTTTAACCTCAGGTCGCCAAAAATGAGCCGCTTTTGAAACTGAAATGCGTTTAAAGGGACCGTAAGGGATCTTTTTTAACTTTATCTCAAATTAAAGAGCTTCAAAAGTTATCCAAGAAAATATATAACAGTTTGGTTTGTAAATGCGTCGGTTTGGAAAAATCTCCATCTTAAATGACATTTTTTGGCCATTCCATGCAATATGCAAATGTGGATAAACGACATTTTAACGAACCACATGCATGATGTTTACGCGTCCATCTAATTCTTCGGTTTATCGATTTTTTGGTCGTCATATTCTAATTTTCAATGTTACCGCCTGAAAAGACGCAGAAAACTCTGGTTGTCTGGCATGGTAGCGCCCCGATTGTCACACCCGTACGAGATCGGTCGCGTCAAGGGTAGTCCCCCGTGTTACGATCGCTGTATGCAAGTAAGGTCCCTGACGGTCCCTTTAAGTAGGATTTAAGGCCTTAACCTTACCTCGCTCCCCTAAAGTCCTCCGTCACTTTCTTCTCTTTCCGCTCCAAATCTACAGTATCCCTCTGGATCTCCTCGATTTTCGGGGTTTCTTCATCGATTTCCTCGGGTTGGCTCTTCTTTTTGGGGCGGAGCACAGTGACAGCCGACTGAAATAGTTTTTTATTGTATTTTAAACCATAAAATCCTTAAATCTCTTAAGAAATAAGGTAATTAAGGCATTAAAGTCCTTAAAATTAGGGGGAAAGGACCTTTTCCTTCTTCTGGCAGTTCTTCCACTGCTCTTGTATCGCCAGGAGGTCATCTTCCGTCTCTTGGGCCTTCGGACGGCGAACGAACATTCCGGAATCCATCGCTGATTTTTACCCTGCAATATGCAAATTAGGGAGAATGTCCAGGCCGAAAGAGGTTGCCAGAATCGGAAAAAAGCGGCCTGAGGTTGCCCTAATAAAAAGGCGGCATGAGGTTTCCAAAATCAGAAAAAACGGCCTTCGGTTGCCAGAATCAGAAAAAACGGCCTTCGGTTGCCAAAATCAGAAAAAACGGCCTTCGGTTGCCAGAATCAGGGAAAAGCGGCCATAGGTTGCCAGAATCAGAAAAAAGCGGCCTTAGCTTGCCAAAATCGGAAAAAGCGGGCTGAGGCTGCCAGAATCAGAAAATGCGGCCTTCGGTTGCCAGAATCAGAAAAAGCGGCCTTAGGTTGTCAGAATAATAAAAAAGCGGCCTTAGGTTGCCACAATCAGAAAAAAAGTGGCCTGATGTTACTAAAATCAGGAAAAAGCGGCCATAGGTTGCCAGAATTAGCATAAAGCGGCCTGAGGTTGCCAGAATTTAAAAAAAGCGGCCTGAGATTGCCAGAATAAGAAAAAGCGGCCTTATGTTACCGGAATAAAAAAAGCGGCCTTAGGTTGCCAGAATAAGCAGAAAGCGGAATTTTCACCCAAAAAATGAAAATAATTCGATATTTCAGGGATTCTCCTCTTTTTTTACATAAAAACACAAAAATACAAGAAATTCCAGAAGCAAATTTATTATGGCAGCAGTGGCTACTACGCGTAGATTGGTGTTCAAATCACAGGGCTGATGGACCCACCGGTATTCATAGACTATCAACGGGAGATTAAGTGATGTGGGGACCCGAACCAACAACAAAACAAAAACAGAACTGAGACCAACAGGAGGAGATTAGCGTCCACGCAGGGAAAGAGAGCCAACTAGGTTGGGGAAGGAACATACAACATCGCAAACTGGGAAGATTTGAATCCACAGATTTGAATACAGAGCATCAAAGGAGGGATTCATCACTTGGAGATCTTGGTCTGGACGCGGTGCAGGATGCGGGAGACCTTCTTGCCCGACTTCAGAGAGGAACGGGGAGTGCGAGGCGGCGACTTCTCTCTCCTGCAAATTAAGACATTAAATTCTAATTTTTAGCCAGAGGTAGTTTGGACCGCTTTCTGGAAACTAAAGACCGCTTACACCTGTAAATATGATTTGTCTAATGAATCCGTCAGGGACCTTTTTCCAGCGAGTATTTGCATATGGCTACCATTACTGTATCCGTGGGGACTAGGCTTTCCGCTGCCGCCGATCTCGTACGGGTGTGAAACTCGCGGCGCTACCATGTCAGACAACCAGAGTTTTCTGCATCTTTTCAGGCGGGAATATTGAAAATTCGAAAGTGACGACCGAAAAGTCGATAAACTGATGGATTGGACGGACGCGTAAACACCGTACACGTAGTTCGTTAAAATGCCGGTTATCCGCATTTGCATATTGCCTGAAATAGCCAAAAAGGGCATTTCAGATGCAGATATCTCCAAAACGACGCATTTAAACCTCAAACTGTTATATAGTTTCTTGAATAACTTTTCAAGCTAATTAAAATGATTCAAGTAAAATGATAAAAATGAGATAATCACATTTGAAAAGTAATTCCAGTTTTTGCACATTCCAGGCAATATGCAAATGTGGAAAATCGGCATTTTAACGAACTACGTGCACGGTGTTTACTCGTCAGTCCAATCCATCGGTTTATCGACTTTTTGTTCGTTATTTTAGAATTTCCAATGTTCCCGCCTGAAAAGACGCAGAAAACTCTGGCTGTTTGGCATGGTAGCGCTGTGAAATTCGCACCCGTACAGGTTCGAAATGACCTCTACTTCTCTGGACTCTACCACTATTTTACTATGCGTCTCTAACCAGCTAGTCTTCTCTATCTCTCTCTCTCTCTCTCTCTGCGTATCTAACCCTGTCTGCCTCTCTACCTAGTCTATTTTACCTTCTCCGGTTGTCTGACTTTGCTTCTCTGTCTGTTTGTCGTCTAGCTTGTCTGCATCTCTTCCAGTCTATAGCAATCGGTCTGAAAACTTGCTCTGCGTCTGTAACCCAATTCCCTGCAAGTATCTCTATTTTTTCCTCCATCACGCCGTCTCTAACAAGTATGACTGGTCGTTGGTGAACCTGGAAAATGGCAAAACGTACTGCTGGCGTCTTCTGACGCTGAGACTGCAATCTTCCATAATTGCGGCAAGAAGTCCGGGCGTTCCAGCCACTTCCACCGGGAATCCCACAGTCGAGATGTCGATGGACTTTCCAGGAGGTCCGTTACTGAAACTACATTTTTCAATTTTAAAATTTAAACAAAATTAAGTTTTAAAAATAAAAAAGTAAATAGAATGAATTAGAAACGTACAGGAGGCTCTGAATGCGAGAGCGCCGCTTCGACGGCCTGCAGGGAGGCGTCTTCATCTTGCCACTGCGGGTGGGCGTGCGCATCAGGTTGCTCTCCTCGTCGAAGTCGTAGTCGTTCAGGTTGACTCCGTGGCGTTGGGCGCTGCCGGCAGGCTGGAATTGATCAATGAGTCTTGGTAAGTCAAGTGTCTGAGAGAGAGAGAGAGAGAGAGAGAGATCACAGGGGCGCAGACACGTAGAGAAAGTTTGCTTCAGAGTAGCAGAGGTAGAACCAGAAAGGTAGAGAACGTTAGAAACGCAGAGACAATGACACAAACGTGGAGATAGAGATAGAGAGAGAGTGTGAGTGAGAGTGAGAGTGAGAGAGAGAGAGAGAGAGAGAGAGAGAGAGAGAGAGTCAGACAATGATAGCCAGAATCAGAGAAGCAGATATGTCAGACATGCAGATGACAGAGGCACAAAGGTAAGCCAGAGACGCAGAGAAAGTCGGATCCATAGAAACAGATAGAAGATCATGGACGCAGACAGTCGGAATCAGACGTGCAGACACCCTATACAGGGATAGACGAATGAGGCTATGGACGCAGATCCAGGCAGGCAAACATTCACAACCAGACAAATGGACACATGAGGACATAGACGCAGACATTCAAGATATAGATGGAGAAAGAGGGAGGGAGAGAGAGAGAGAGAGAGAGAGAGAGAGAGAGAGAGACGGACCGTGGCCGAGCGAGACTTCGGAGTAACCGGAGTCTTCGGGGTCTTCGGCGAGTTGACGAGGAGCTCCCTGGTGTTGCTGCTCCGGATCGAATACTCCACATTCGACACCTTCTGAAATACTGCCTTACTTTTGTATTTAACCATTATTTTTATTTGTAATTTAATATCAATTTAAATATAACTATTGAATTTAAATCCAATTTAGAAAGAAAAAAAATAGTTCATTTGATGCAAATTTGGCATCACGGAGAGCATGACGCAATTCGGTATTTTCGCTTTATTTTTCGAAGCCTAGTAAACAAAGCCTGCCTTTTTGGTTTATTTAAGTTGAAAAATAATAATATTATTTAAAATAAGTAATAATTAAGCCTTATAAACGAAGGCCCAACCTTCTTGATGGCGGTGAGAGCCCTCTGCGAAGAGGACCGCAGATTGTGGAAATTGTTCTCCCTGGGCCGCTTCTGAGGCGTAACCATGTTCCAGTCCATCATCTGCAAAAAAAATCAATAAAATTTTGAAAAAATTAGCATACAGTGGAGAAAAGTCGCGTCGGGACCCAAAAGTCGCTTGAAAAAAGTGAAAGTGGGAATCTCAAGCGATAAAGAGGTTCCACATGCGTTTCTACAGTATATTAGCAAAATTAATCGATATTCAAACAAAATTACAGTAATAAATATGTAAAAAATAAAGAAAAATGAGGAAAAAGTCAAGTTGTAAGTAGTTTCGAAAGTTTTTGAAACTAAAACTTTTCGGTTAGACGCCACTCTTTGCGCGACTACCGTAATTTTAATTATTTTGTTATTTTTTGCATAAACAAATTAATCGATTTTTAAACGGTTTCTAGCCTTTATTTTTTTACTACTTTGTAAAACAAATATTAAAAAATACATATATTAGCAATACAATTAATTTATAGCAGGGATGCTCTCCACCCGCCGCCTCGGCGTCCTTCTTCTTCGGAATTTCTCCACAGCCCCGGTTCAGATCGCCCCAACTTCTGCTTTCAAGTACATTTTTTTTTATTTATCGATTTATTGATTAATAGAGGCTATGTGGAGAAGAAAGTCGGCGCTTATGAGGAATTCATCGGCGTCAAGGCGGTCAGAGACGCGCAGAACGAGGTCATGAAGGTCGGTTTTAGACCTTTAAATGCCATTTTTGCCGCTAAATTCAGATTTTACAGATCGATAAATCGATAATTATGGTAGTTTTCAGTGGGAAGAGAAGCTGAGCCAGTGCCAGATGGCCAGAAGGGACAAACAGGCCGAGATTAAGAGCCTCCAGGCCCGGTTGAAGGAGATCCACTTCGATTTGGACAGGACCAGCAGGGGAGAGGATAGGTCCGTTTTTCAATGTTTAAAGGACTAATTACGGTTTAAAGGACCGTTTAAAGGTCTAAAATATTGTAATTTGGAGGTGAAATACAGTAATCTAGCAGTTTAGGTACCTCCACCTGTTGACCGAGGAACACGCCACGATTAAGAAGGAACGCGCCCTTTTGGAGAACTTTGAGGCCATGGAGACGGCCGAGAGGGAGGCCTTCTACCAACTGTCCAATAGGTAATTTAAAGGACTAAAATGGGTAGAAATGGTCCTGGAACGAAAAAAAAGCGGGCGGTTAAAGGTCAGACTACAGAATACGGAAAATGCAATGTCAGTCAACCGACCAGGGTTCGATCCCGACCGGTTCACCTCATTTTTTTCTGCTCGAGAAAATCGATTTAAAAAATATTTTAATTTGACAAGTTAGGAAACCGGGCCGGCTTTTTTCTGAAAATGAATTTAAATTATTTAAAAGTTATATTTTTATTAATATTTTTTGCGATTATTTTTAAAATTATTCTGTTTCAAAATTCCGATTATCGAATTATTATTTTTTTTGTTTTAAAACATTTATCGGCTCTGAAAAATGAATTTAAAAATATGTTATGTTGACAAGTTAATTGAACGTATTTTGGGAAAGCTGTCACTTCATTAGATGTCTATTTGATCCACATATTTCATATTCGGTTGTAAAATTCCGAATATTCACTCCACTGAAATTAGCATATTGCACTCAATATTATCGTCGAAAAGTTGGTTGAAGATGTACTTTGCACTTTCGACAATTTTGAGCCCCTTATCTTTATCAGTGATGGGACTGTCTTCTGGCCGAGATGAAAAAACTCTCTCTCTCTCTCTTTCTCTCTCTCTCTCTCTCTCTCTCTCTCTCTCTCTCTCGTTTCCTGACATTGTTTACCCTTTATCTTAAACTAACGCGGCGGCGTGTATCATTGTTGTGCAAATACTGGAAGAACGTGGCTTCAGAGCGAAATGGAGAAAATAGGGTTTACCTACCGAGAGCGCAGATAGGGGCCTGAGGTCGCCAGAAAAAGCGAAAAGCGACGTGAGGTCACCAGAAAAGCGGAAAGCGGCCTGAGGTTGCCATGAAAGCAGAAAGCGGCCTGAGGTTGCCAAAAAAGCGGAAAGCGGCCTGAGGTCACTATAAAAAGCAGAAAGCGGCCTGAGGATGCCATAAAAAGCGGACAGCGGCCTGAGGCTGTCAGAAAAAGCGGAAAGCGACCTAATTTGAGGTCAGTGATCTGAGGATGATTAGAATATCGCCATTTATTGTCATGCCAAAAATTCGCTGTGTCTCGGAGTGGCCCAATTTCTCTTCTTCTCTCTGCAGACGAAGAATTTCTCCCAGAAGGCTGGAATCTGCAGTTTTCCATGTCCAGCTAGCGCCACCAGACAATAGCACAATGGCTGCATTGTAGTCAAAAGGGTCATTATCTCCGACATGACGATGTGATGGAGGGTGTGTTTCATTAGGAATGATGAGACAAGGAGGATGAAGGGAAGGACGGCGTAGAAGGCACCGAAGTGCATTTGGAGCTGTAAAATAGAGGGTTTTAAAGAGGCAATATGTAAATTTGGGGAACCTCGAGGTAGGTGAGTTCTGGAGAGCGGACTTCGATCGAGGCGGAGGAGAGGTATTTGTCGATCTGGAAGAGAGGGAGAATATAGAGACGGAAAGAGATTTCTGGTGATCTCAGGCCGCTTTCTGCTTTTTATGGCAGCCTCAGGCCGCTTTCCGCTTTTTATGGTAGCCTCAGGCCGCTTTCTGCTTTTTATGGTAGCCTTAGGCCACTTTCCGCTTTTTTATGGCAGCCTCAGGCCGCTTTCCGCTTTTTCTGGCAACCTCAGACCGCTTTCCTCTTTTTGTGGCAGCCTTAGGCCGCTTTCCGCGTTTTTATGGCAGCCTTAGGCAGCTTTCTCTGTCCCATCTGTACTACAATTACCAAGAAACGGTCGAGGGTTTGGTCCCCGCCGCATACCCTAAATTGGGGTGTCGGGAAAGTCCGAGGCGCAAGCTCCCACCACGTATTTCACTCATAATTTTGGGGCGCAACCTCCCTTGTTTTAATAAATGAGATGGGTTTTCTGTGATAAGTGAGGTACCCCAAACGCACCCTCCCACGGATCCATGACCCCCTATATGTCAGAAAACCACATTTCGTTGGCGCTACGTCCACCGTTTCCCGACCCCAATTTGGGGTATGCCCCGCCGGTGCACTTAATTTTTGTTCAACGGTAAACTGCATTAGTTTTTAATATTTAAAGAGGCGAGAGAGAGAGAGAGAGAGAGAGAGAGAGAGAGATCCCACCTTCTGGTAGACATAATAACAAGAAATGATATAAACCCCGCATATGAGGCACCAAACACACAAGATTAGAATATACATCTGTGTAGATACGTCGAAGATTACGTAGCGTTGAGGTCGTTCCGGGTCAGAATATTCTGGAGATTCGTGGACATAGTCGCAGAAGTAGTCTGGAAACACTTATGGTCAGACCAGGTTTTTTCTTGACCTAAAGCGGGCCGGTCAAGAAAACTCTAGAAAAACATTTAAATTTCTACGTTCAAAACCTCCGTCGGATGGCCTGTTGGGCTTAAAATGACACAAAATGGTTGTTTTGAGGGCGCTATATGCAATTGGGACGCCAAAACTTCTCGGTCCGTTCCAGCCCGCCGTGCTATAGACATGCCACTGTTGGGCCTTCTAGTCTAATTCAGTCAAACTCACCCCAAGCCAGATAAAAAATAGCCGTCAGGGTTATGTTTATGAGCAGCAATACGCATTTCAATAACAGCCCCATACTGCCGCCTCTTCCAGATTTCTTCTTTAGAAAGTGGATAACCGTCAAACTCAGCATCTGAAAGCTATATTCTGTCTATCTCTCTCTTTCTGTCTCTCTCTGTCTCTTCTCTCTCTCTCTCTCTCTCTCTCTCTCTCTCTCTCACTCTCTCTCTCTCACTCTCTCTCACTCTGTCTCTGTCTCTTCTCTCTCCCTCTCTCTTTCTCTCCCTCTCTCTCTCTCTCTCTCTCTCTCTTTCTCTCTATCTCTCTCTGTCTCTTCTCTCTCTCTCCCTCTCAACTAACCGAACTGAAAGTGTAGTAAATGGACAAATAGAAGAAAGAAATCCCAACTTGGACGATTGGCAGTCGCTGGATTGATGCCAAAGAAATCAATAGATATTCGTCTTTCACGATTAGCATATAGGGATGAATCAAAGCGGCTGGCAGGAAAATCCAAGAAAAAACCATCATTTCGATTAGGACTATTGTGTGAATGGACCAGCTACTTCGATTAATTAAAATTGTGAATATTGTATAAAAAGTGAATATGGCGGCTGAAAACAGGGATTGAATATTGGCTGAGTATCATTTTGTGGTTCATATCCAAGGCCGGACCAAAAAGCGGTCCAAGCGGCCTTTGCGGCTTTCAATTAACAAAAAGCGGCCTTTGGTTGCCAAAAGCGGCTTTTAATTGCGAAAAATCATGTTTAACTTACTCAAAGCCACAATAGCATACATGAAGTATGATATATAAATCCCATAATTAGCTTCGTAGAGAGTCAATTCTGTGTAAATCGTCTTTGCAATGTAGTCTCGATCGCCTTGTTTCAGAAGAGAGCAGTGCATTCTGTAAAATATTCATGGGAAAAATCGTAGGTCTAGAAGAGAAACAGGGTTTTGAAGCTAAATATCTCTCTATCTCGATACTTTCACCGTCAGTAGCAAGGGGCGAAACAGTGAATTTATCTATTTAACTTCCCTTTTCTTTACCTTTATCTTTCACCTACAGGTTTTCAAATGTCTTCATAAGTACTTAATTTTACATCGGAACGGAGATCTACGAAAGAGAGAGGAAGTGAAGTAGAGAAAAAGGACGATTTTTGTTTATAGTCAATTTTAAGGGCGTTGAGACAGTTAGTTCTAATGATATAAGTACAAAATCTTATTGTTAACCAAAAACATCACATTTGAAAAGGGCAGCATTGTAAGCAAAACATTTGAGGGGGAGAGTCTGCTCAAAATTTCTGGCCCGAAATGTTATGAAAATCTAATATTAAATGTAACTAATTTAATTTCTGCTAAATTGTTGTAAAAAAAATTAATATTGAAACCATAGCAAGATAAGAAGGATTTGAGGTACCCTATACAATTTTACTGTATGTCATGGCCAAGTGGCTAACAGATCGGACTGGCAATCTACACTACCTCAGTTCGATTCCCGCATTTCAAAAATTTTTTTGCTAAAATCACTTTTTGGAGTGCTATATGCAAATTTTGGGTGCTATTTACTACTGAGACTGGAATGTGTCAAACATTGGCTAAAATTGTTTCAATTTTGTAAATCAACTATACTTTTTCAGCAATTTTACTTTAAATTTTTGAATCAAAATTCATTTTTCAGAGTGCGCGCAAGTCACGAACGAGAGCGGGAACGCGTGGAGAAGACCAAGTGGTGGTCTGTGAGTGCCTCCCTTCTGGGGGCTCTTCTCGGCATCGCCGGAGCTTCAATAGGTAATTTTTGTAATTAATTTTCTTAAATGTAACATTAAAACACGGGGAAAAATTTAGGAAACGAATTGCGAATGCGACGCCTCAAGGAAATGCTGCCGATTGGAGGAGCGCAGATGGGCGAAATGGCGAAGATCATCGACGAACAAAACGATAAGGTAGAGAGAGAGAGAGAGTGTGTGTGTGTGTGTGTGATGAGCTCCTAATTCTAGGTGTCGACTTTTATAACTGAGATGAGAGACGCCTTGAAACTGGAGAATGTCACGGTGGAGCCAGTGAGGCACGTGCCGGCCTCGGACGCAGACTTGGAGAGGGTTCGTTTCAATGGATTGTTATGTCTGCTTTTCCTATTTGAATTGGATATAATTAGGACGAAAAATAACAATCAGACATCGAAAATTTGTGCCTTTGATGCGTATCTTAAGTGCAAATGAAGACAAAGAAAAGTGCAATTTTCGGTACTGAAAATGCCTTGTTTTCAAATATCTATCCGAAAACAAGCTGAAAAAACAAGTGTTGGGTCTGGAAAATGATCTCGTTTATTTTTGACTTTGTCTAATATTAAAGAGCTTAAAATTTTATAAATAAAATCGATAACAGTTTGGGGGTTAAATGAGTCGCTTTGGAGATATCTGCATCTGAAATGCCATTTTTCGGCAATGTGCAAATGTGGATAACCGGCGTTTTAACGAACTACGTGCCCGGTGTTTACGCGCCCTTCCAATCCATCAGTTTATCGACTTTTGGCCGTATTTTTCGATTTTTCAAAATTCCCGCCTGCCTGAAAAGATGCAGAAAACTCTGGTTGTCTGGCATGTTAGCGCCGCGATTTTCGCACCCGTACGAGATCGGCGGCCGCGGAAAGGGTAGTCCCGCCGCATACAGAAATGAGCGCCATATGCAAATACTATTAGAAAAGAGGTCCTGCCGGTTCCTTTAATAAAATTAGAAAACTATATAAATCGCTTTGTTTATCACTTTTATACTGCTTCTTACAGTAGTCTGCAACCTTGAGAAACAATTTTGCATGGATAAAGGGTTATTTTCAGATATATTTTTAAAATTCTTTTTCCTAATCAGTTCTATTCAGGTAATCACTGCGATTCGCGAGGAGAACGCCCGGCTGTCAGCCCAGATGGGAGAGATGAGCCGGCTGGCGAAGCTCGAAGCCGCCCTCAGCGCAGACCCCAACTCTGTCGTTAGTTTTTTTTAATTTAAAATTTTTTAAATTACGAATCATAATTTTCATAGAATTTTCAGTTTTTTTTTAAAGTTTACTAAATTCTTAAAATTGTTACTGAAAAAAAACGAAAAACTGCCGTTTTTTCATTCTTTTTTAATAGTAATAGTAAAAATGTCAAGAGTTTAATTGTTACCGTAGTTTACGAAAATACTGTTTTTTTTTTCAGAACAAAATTATTTAAAAAATGTGATTTTTGTTTTAAAAAAATTTTTTCAGGAAAAAAATCGAATAGTTTTCAATTTAAAAAAAGTAAAAACATTTTTTTTATTTTTGAAATCAATTACATTTTCAAACAAAAATTCATTCAAAGCGTATTTTGTTGTAAATATAACGGGGATTTTTAATAGAAAAAAAGAGTTTTGGAAAGCAAATATTTGTAAGCCAACAAATTTGAATTTTAGGTCTACATCGGAGTTTTTTTTTAAATTTAAATTTTTTTAAAAATTGTAAATATAGTTGAGTTTTAATAGAAAAAATACCGAAAACTTTAAAAAATACCGAAAACTTTAAAAAAAATTTATTTTAAAAAAATATGAATCAAAACGAAAAAAGGTTTTTTAATCTCAAAAATTTGAATTTTCGGATTTTTTTAATTTAAAAAAAATTCCAGGTTTTTTTCCATATTTTTTGTAAATATAATTGGGTTTTTAATAGAAAAAAATACCGAACATTTCGAAAAAAAATTGTAAAACATCTTTTAAAGGATTTTTTTCATTTTTGGAAAATATGAATCAAATCGAAAAAAGGTTTTTTAATCTCAAAAATTTGAATTTTAGGTCTACGTCGGGAACGAGATGGAGAATCTGCTGGAGCAGACGGAGCGCAACCTGGAATCGAAGATGAAGCTGCAGACGCTTCTCTCGGTTGTCTTTCTCTACGCGGCAATCGGCGTTACCGTACCCCTGTTCTTCGCCTTCTTCCGAGGAGGCTAGACAGTCCTTTAAGACCTTAAGACGTTAACTGCCAGATTATGTAATGGTTGCCTAAGATAGCGTAATGGTTACGTAGATTGTGTAAGGTTACGGTTAGTTGTCTCTCGGTTGCGGTCCCAGAGCGGGATGAGCCTGCGCGCCACGGGTACCCACAGTTGTACAGTTGATAGGAGTGTATTTGTAATAAACGGCGATGCTATGTTTCTTTGGAGAGAGAGAGGGAGAGGAGAGGAGAGAAAGGGAAGAAAAGAGGAATCAGACAGTTAGAGAGATACTGGGCGAGTGTTAAGGAGAGAGACTTGGTTAGAGACGCAGAAACGAGAATGTGGAGCAATGAGAGAAGTAGGGATCTAGAAGAGAAGCAGACAGTTAGAATCTCGGAGAGACATATTGGGTTAGAGACGCAGACATGGGACAATAAGAGAAGGCAGAGAAGCAGGCAGTTGAATGGGAGGGTTAGACAAGCAGAGTGTCTGAAGCAGAGAAGGAGACAGTTGTGTGGATGTTAGAGACGCAGAGGAAAATACAAATTGATCTATTAGGTTAGAGACACAAAGGGAGAAGACGCAGGTTAGAGAAGCAGAAAGAGAGAAATACAGAAAAAGTGGGCATTTTTGATAATAAATACATAGAGAGAGACGGCCGAAGTGCTAGAGAGAGAGAGAAAGAGAGAGAGAGAGAGAGAGAGAGAGAGAGAGGGGAGAGAGAGGGGGGAAAGGGAGAGAGAGAGTCAGACAGTTAGACACTAGGGGATTGTTAGAACCGGAGAAAACAAAATAGTCAAACACGTAGAGAAGCAAAGGAAGCTAGAGAATGAGAGTCAGACATATAGAGGAAACCTGTTAGACACTCAGAGACAACCATAATAAGTATAGTAGTGAAGTAGAGAAAAGAAGAGGTGGTCAAACACGCAGAGATAACAAAGTATGCCACGGAGAAAAAAACATAAAGAGGTCAGAGACGCAGAGAAAGTTGGATCCAGAGAAGGAGATTTAAGGTCATGGACGCAGGTAGACAGAGCGTAGAGAGAAAAAGAAAGTTAAGGCACGAGAATAGAGAATATTCTGCCGAGAGAGAGCGAGAGAGAGAGAGAGAGAAGAGTAAATATTCAATAAATGAGCAGGAACATACGTAATAAGGACAATACAAAAAATAGACTGTGTCCGACGGAAACATTTGTTTAAGTTTCCTGAGAACGGAAAAGCATCACACACCAAGCTTGAAAGCCGAAAACAAAAAAACAGGGGTGGCGGGACGAACGCACCCGGCCACGCCCCCTCGGCGGGTGCGTTCGTCCCCACCCTCAGTTACGGCGGGTGCGTTCGTCCCCGCCCGCGATAGCGGCTGACATTAAGTGGGTAATTAGCATGAGTCGCATATGTCACAGTGAGTATGCGTGGGAATACCTTGGAAACAAAACAACTTCTTTCTTCATTTTTAAAAATTATATTTTTCAATTCTTATTTGCAGTCAATTTTTAACTCTAAGCACATGTGTTTCAAATAAGTTTCTTTCTTTATTTTTTAAAAATTTTTTTTCACTTTTTTTGTTTATTCTTATTTGCAGTCAATTTTTAACTATGAGCACGTGTGTTTCATATATGTGTTGTATCAATTTGCATGTAATTTGTTATAAAAGCCGTTTAACGTCGTTAACCGTCGTGGGTTAGTGTGGATGCCGTTAGCATAATTTGCGATTGCCATTGGCAGCTAACGTAATTAACGCGTTACGGGCGTCAACCGCTTTTGTCATTCGCAATGTTTCCGTTACCAGCAACAGCCGCTCCCGTCTACACTCCTCTACTGCCTGTCGTTTTCGACAGCAGCACGAGCCCCAACGGCCCTCCTAAGGGCCAACCTTCCGTCTCTGCGACAAACCTGACTTCTCCGATCCCCAGTGCCGAAGGTATTTGGGGAAACACTATTCAATCTATTTCTATAATCCTATTTCGGTATTTTTGTCAGACTTATCTAAAGAACTCATTGTAGGTAATAAAAAACGACGATGGATTGACGACGTTCCCGATGCCTCAATTGGAAAAGGCGGAAGGGCTTGAACCGTTAATGGTGGAATTCGACGAGGTTAGGACGTGGTTTGATCGTCTCTTAGCAGTGGTGTTTCTTCCCAAGGCCAAGTTTTTCTATATTCAACAAACTCTTCAATATAGTCGCTCATTGCTGAGTATGCAAGTCTTACAAGCATGCAAGTCTTACATCGCCTACTACAAGAAGACGTGGCTTGAGGGAATGTTTTCCGAACTCTGGAACAAGTTCATGGTGTTGGACAACAGAAGCACAAACATTGCGGAAGCCTATCACAGGTATTTCAAACAAACATTTACCAAACAACAACCTCTTTTTAGGGAACTGAATACCGCCTTCCATGGAGTCTGGTATCCCCCTTTGGCCGATCGTGAAATTATCTAGTCCCTTCTTATTTCGGTATTGCTGTGATTTTAATTACCTTAGCCTGTTTCTGTTAGTTACTCAAGTTAATAAAACAATTAGCCCGGTAAATTTGTGTTTTAAAGGGGTTGGGGTCTCTTGCTACACATACATATAAATCATCATCAGCATGGGGCAGCTTAAATGTCAGCCGCTATCGTAGGCGGGGACGAACGCACCCGCCGTAACGGGGGGTGGGGACGAACGCACCCGGCCACGCCCCTTTAATGCCAATGGCACGGGTGCGTTCGTCCCCGCACCCAAAAAACAGAACTAAAAGTTCATTTCTTTACAGAATTTTGTTTTCCTGAAGTTTAAGCGGACTACTGAAAACATTACATAATACGTGCAAAAACGGTGTGGGTGTTTGTGAACTAGAAGTCTAATTATATATTCATCAAAGGCATATTTGTGGCGGAGGAAGATTTGGAGCGTGAAATTGAAATCAGAGGTTTGCAGTGCTGATGTTTTTGCAGGTGGTTCGTAAAAGTGTGCCTCAATCAAGCGGTCAATTAGTGAATAAAGGGCGCTAATCATCACATAGTTATCATATGGCATCTGAATGGGCAAGTAATTATTATGTTTTGAAATTGAGATTGAAGGATGACTTCATTCGAGCTTGCGATTCTGAACATTAGGAGAATCCACACACACGCAAGCACACACACGCGTACACATGCATATATACATACAGACATACACATTCAACTTCTCTCTCTCTCTTTCTCTCTCTCTCTCTCTCTCTATTTCAATGTCTCCTCTATCTCTGTATCTGTCTCAACAATGCGGCCCCCTCTCCGTCTCTAACCCGTACTCCTGTGTCTCTTTCTCTGCTTCAAACCCTCACTGTGTGTGTCTAACCCTCTCCTCTCACTGTCTGTATCTTCTCTTCTCTTCTCTCTCTCTTTCTTTTTGTGTCTGCATCAAGCCCTGTGAATCTCAGTGTCTGCGTCTCTAACATCACGATCTCCACCACATCTCTCAAACTCTCTCTTTCAGTCTCTCTCTGTCCCTTCAGTTGGACTACTCTGCGCCTCTAACTTAATATCTATGTCGTTCTCTAACTGTCTGCGTCTCATCTTTCGATTCCCAATGTGTCTGCGTCTCTAACCAGAAGTAACTCTGCGTCTATGAAATCCTGCCTCTTATAATTTGCTTCTGACACATTTTCTCTCTCTCTCTCTCTCTCTCTCTCTCTCTCCCTCTCTCTCTCCTTTACCTTTCCCATTCCTCAGCCCTGTATAATTTCCGATTGAAGCAGGACCAGTTCGCGGGAGATTAATGTGGCAGGTAGTCCAGTTACCTAACGATGTTTGATACTCTCCTACCTTTACTAATCTCTTCTAAACCTACTTTTCCCCCAAAACCATAACTTCTGAGTGTTATTTTTGATTGTAAATGACTGCCTAAAGAGGTCCATGAATGCCCTCTCTTTTTGCCTTCGCCGAAGTGACCACTTGGCCTCTTTGATTGAAACCGCGTGCCGGAGGACAAGTGAACAAGGCACTTTTTATGGAAGATTCGGGAATCCGGAAAGAGGGAAATTGAAATTTGAGGAAAAAGGGTTCGAAAGTGGAAAAAGAAGACTGATGTCTCTTTCTCGGGGGAGGGGAGGGGTAATTAGCTGCGGACTAACACGAACTGACAGGGCGATTTCACTTCGGTAATGGCCGAGAGAGGAAAATTCCTGGTCTGAAAGTGAGGCAGACTGAAAATTGGAGGATGTTTATGTTTAAAAACAGGAAAAACAATTTTAAATTGGTTGTTTTTATCTGATTTTGTGTTGTGTTTTGTGTTTTGGTTGTTTCTCTTCTCTCTCTCTCCCTCCCTCTCTCTCTCTCTCTCTCTCTCTCTCTCTCTCTCTCTCTCTCTCTCTTTCTCTCTCTCCCTCCCTCTCTCTCTGTGCCTGCATATCTAACCTAACCAGGAACAATGTGACTATATCCTCTGCGTCTCTAACCCCACACCTATGTCTGCTTCCCTGCTTCAAACACTATACGCGTCTAACAATTTCCTCTGACTGTCTGCGTCTCTAACCTACTCTACCTGTTCTCTGCGTCTCTAACATCATGATCTGCACACGCTTTCGCTAATTGTCTGTCCTTCTCCCTCTTCTTGGACAACTCTGCGTCTCTGCCTTCCTATCTATGTTTGTCCACCTCTTTATCTCTAACCGTCTGCGTATAACCCTGTGGATCTCTATATCTCTATCTCTCTATTTGATAACTCTCTCTTTCTCGGCTCTCTGTATCTCTGTATCTCTGTCTCTCTAGCACTCTTTCTCTTTTTTCTGCCTCCCTGACGCTCCGTATGGGACTGTCTCACTATCACTATTTCCCTCTCTCTCTCTCTCTCTCTCTCTCTCTCTCTCTCTCTCGGTTAACCTCTCCGAACAATGCGACCGTAAATCCTCGAAAGGTTGCAATCACCCGTTCCAGCGTCTTTACCACCGGCGACCCAGGAACCCGCCGGCTCCCACTAAGCCACTCGGAGGTTTCCGTTGCGCCGAGGGCGGGGCTAGCTGGAAGAGGGTTAACTTGCAAATCCCGCACCACTCGAGGCATCCCTTCGGCTTCCATGAACTCTCTACCTCTGCTTATTCTTCTACTTCGATTTGTGTTTTCAACAGCTTCAGAGAACAACACAGGTTAGTACCTTCTCTTCAGTTTTTCAGTCTCGCTTTGGTTGATCTCCAACAAACTTTTTCTTTTCCCTTTCGAAACGAGCTACCTTCAGCTTGCACATTCTAATTCTGTTGTAGATCAGAGTAGGTCACGTATGGATCATTGTCCAACTAATCCAACTCCATCGAAAGTAATAATTCAACTACTGACAGTGCGTATTGCTAGGCTAATCGCATATCGCGCACTCATTTTACGGTTCATGTTGTTGTCATTTCGGAGATGGAATTACCGTGCCGATCAAAGGAGAGAGGGATATAATAATCACGATGATCAAAAGTGAAACGTGTTCCCTTCCAAGTAAAAAAATCAATCGAAAATGACTCCAAATGACTATTGAATTGATCGCATTGAAAAAGCTATTAAAAAAAAGAAAGAAAATCCATTGAACCATTGAAAACCATGATCATTTTTCTAGTTTTGGTTATAACTGCTTTCGGATCTATTAGATTAGATGAGGGCTACCAGACCCCCCCCCCCCCCCCCAAAAAAAAAAAAACTTAAAATCCATGGGATATAGAGATGGGTTTTATACCCATATTTAGCGAATTCGAACGATATTTTCATACAGTTTACAGTTTTCCAGTTTTTATACAGTTTTTAGACATAAGTTACCTCTTTTCAGTTTTTTAGAGAGAGAGAGAGAGAGAAAGAGGGAGAAAGAGAGAGAGAGAGAAAACAACATTTTTTGTTCCCGGAATCATTTATACGATATAAGCAAAACTTCCCATAGCTTTTGTTGATGGTTTCGTTGAATCACAGGCAATTTCCCCAATTGTTGCTCTACTTCCCAACTGTTTTGAGAAGCAGCTATTACGTCAACCTAGCATTCTCTTCCTCTCCTGGACGGGGGCGACAGAGCGTGAGAACGCCCTCAAAACCTCACACGACAACTGTTTTTCCACCGCAATTTCAATCGCGAGGGTCATCTGAGAGGAGGAAAGTTACGATTTGTTAATGGTTCCATGTAGCGGAGGAATTTGCATAGAAAAAGAGAAATGGGGAAAGGGAAAGGAGGGGTTTCACTCACTTTCTCACAGTTCTCTCTCTCTCTCTCTCTCAGTCTCTCTCTTTCTCTCTCTCGCTTTTTCTCTCTCTCTCTCTCTTTCTACTTCCTCTCTCTCTCTCTCTCTCTCTCACTCTCTCTTTCTACTTCCTCTCTCTCTCTCTCTCTCTCAGTCTCTCTCTTTCTCTCTCTCGCTTTTTCTCTCGCTTTTTCTCTCTCTCTCACTCTCTCTTTCTACTTCCTCTCTCTCTCTCTCTCTCTCTCTCTCTCTCTCTCTCTCTCTCTCTCAGTCTCTCTCTTTCTCTCTCTCGCTTTTTCTCTCTCTCTCACTCTCTCTTTCTACTTCCTCTCTCTCTCTCTCTCTCTCTCTCTCTCTCTCTCTCTCTCTCTCTCTCAGTCTCTCTCAACACCCACTTTATTAAAACTAGTTTATTTGTCAGATCTTGTTGAACTTGTCACTGATACAATAGTAGTAACTCTGGTATTTTGTCTAAAGAAGAGAATTCTCTCTCTCTCTCTCTCTCTCTCTCTCTCTCTCTCTTTCCCCTTTCTCTCTCCGATTGTTTTAAACCAGACAATGTCTTTGCCTCCCAGACGGCGGCGACAAATCTTAACTGTAGGTAATTTCCTCCCCACCAGGATGAATTGGCGCTTGCGCTCCTTCTCCACATCCGCGAAAAGCAAACAAGTCAAAGAAAAACAGAATAACTCTCATTTTCCTTTCTTTTTTGGGTGGAAGAGACAAAAATAGTAAATTCCCCCTGAAAGGATTCACTTTTTACCCGCGGATCTTCCCACATTGGGATTAAAATTCAGCGGTTGGATCGAGAGATCTCCCGCAGAGAAGTGAGCCTCGTGTTTCGCGCGGATTTGTATAGGGGAAGGGCCACAAAGGACGTCTGAACGACGGTTAATTGCCCGCGACTCCTTGAGGCTGTCACTCGCCCTGATACGTGCACAAGAACCTGACCGGATAGACCGAGAGAGTGCCGACACTTTTGTCGGATTTCGGAGAGCGCTTCCGTTTCGGGTTTTTAGGATCAGAAATCGAATAATGTAATGTGGTTTGAAACACAAAAAAGAAAGAGAGTGTTAGAGAAAGAGGATTGACTGAGAGAACGAGAGAGTGTGTGGGTGCGTGTGCATGTGGATGTGTGTGTCTGTGTGTGAAAGTGGGTGTATGTGTGCATGTGTATGTGTGATTGTGTGAATGTGTGTATAAGTGGAACGTTTGAGTTAACTAACTTACGATTAGGCGTGTTTATGCGTGTGAATGTGCCCGAATTTGTGTAAATCAACAAAAAGTGTGTGATTGTGGGCAGGTGTGTACAACTTTATGTGTGTGTATGTGTGTCCGTGTGTGTGTGAAACCAAATGATAGACAAAATGAGACAAAGAGAAACAAAATGAGCGAGAAACTGAAAGAGAAAGAAACAAAAAGTGAAATATAAATGAGAAGGAATGTGAACAATAAAACCGAAAAAGTCAGTTAAAAAATCCAGAAATCTGAAAACAAACAAAAAAGCTTCATAAGGTTAAAGAAGCATTAATTTGTTTAAAAACAATCGAGCAAAAAAGATTAGCAGCGAGTGGTTTCGATCCACCGACCTCTGGGTTATGGGCCCAGCACGCTTCCACTGCGCCACGCTGCTGCGTTGTTACCTTGGCTGCAGACGCTATAAGAATTCCATTGCAGCACACCTCAATTTCGACATTGCCAAGGCCACTCTAGACAAAGAAGACTCCATTTTGGTAACGTTTTATTGTAGTTTGTTTAAAATTCTTATTATTCAGGAGTCTCGAATTCGAAAAGATACCAACACGACGAAAGTGAGAAGAGCTACTGGGCAGACTTCAGGAAGGCACCACAGGAGGGCAGATGTAACAGTAATTTTTATTTCTTATTTCATTTATAATTTATCTTTTCATTAAAAGAACTAATTAAAAATGATTTTAGACTCTTGCGACCAGAAGTGAGATAGAGGACTTTTTCGAGGACTTTTCCCCTCCGAGAAGCACTCTGCCCCCTTCGGTGATGAATTTTATTTCATTTTTTTATTTTAATAAGAATTTAGACATCGGTTAAAGTATTGCTGAGAGGAGTGAGTACAGCTACTCCTAGGGCGATTATTTACGATTTGGCAACAGAAGCGCCGTTGAGGAGGAAGGGAACGAGGCAGTTGAGGAGGAGTGACAGGGGGAGGAGAGTCGGAGGGAAGGTAAGGGATTTGTTTTGTTGTCTAATTTCTATTGATTGTTTGATACACAAAATAATGTAAGAAAACGCTTTTTTTAAAATTGACAGAAGTAGTCTTGAAAAACCTTCAAACCCATGTTTTTGGGGTTTTCAGCGATTCACTACCGATGCCATGAAAAAGATAACACTTACATTGAATTCTACATCACGATTAAGACTTTCAAATCAAAAATCGAAACGACTTTTGTTAAAATTTCAATTGAAAGTGAAAATTTGGTTTAAAAAAATCGCCTAAAGATGCAATTTCTTCTCTTGAATGATTCACCAGAAACGGGGTCAAAATTACTTCAATTTTGAACTTTTTAGTTTTCTTATTATCGCAACATTTTGAACAACCCGGGTCAACTTTATATATTTTTTTTTGCGCAAACTTTATATATATTTTTTTGTTTTTCTTAAATATATTTTTTAAAAATTTCATTTAAAGGGGAAGGACCGCGTAAAAATAATTTTTCTGATTATGCGATAAAATCCTGGGTCTAATTTTTATATAATTTTTTTGTTTTTTATATTTTTAAAAAATTTCATTTAAGCCATAAAACATAGAGCAAGAAAAAGTTACAATTCTAGCTGGTACTTCACAAAACAAATTTTGATCACCACTAATTGCAAACCAATTTTGGTCTCCTGTGGAACTTTATTTCAGAAGCGGGAACAACCTCAATCCTATTGGCAGACAGTATCCCTCTTCCCGGAGAGATCACACAGCCTATTGATCTACTTGATCAATTAGACGGGGTAGATCTCTACGGGCTGGGGTTTTTGTAGGGAGGGGAGGGGGCAGGGCTCGAAATACCGTATTTGAGAGCTTCGAGGTCCAAAATACAGTATGATCGAGATATCAGCTTAATGAAAATTTGAAAAACAATAGGGTGAGAAGAGAAAGGCTTCGGTGGAACAACCGTGCATCTGGAACATTGTCATTAAGAGCTGCAAAGTCGTAATGGCAGTTTTCCAGAAACACGGATTGTTCAGGGAAGGGATAACAGAATCGGGGGTTGAGCGAGAGAGATAGAGGGAGAGAGAGAGAGCTGGGTGGTAGGGGTTACAGTATCGAGGGGTTGAGCGACAGGAGGGGGTAATAGGATTGTGGATCGATGGACAAGATGATAAAGCTATGGTGTCCGTGGAATGGAAGCTGGGCTTATATACCCTCCCTGTCTACGCCCACTCCGATATAAACAGTCGGCATGAGTCATCGGCTGTGGTCTGACAAGTCTCCGACCGGGGATGACTGAGCAAGTTTAATCGTAGGAAAGTTGTAAAATCACATTTTGGGTAAATGTAAACTATTTTATTTAGCCATATCGATAAACAGAGGTGTATCTTGTTCTAAATTGAAAGGGACCTTTTTGACTTTATCTTAAATTAATGAGCTTAAAAGGTTATTTAAGAAAATATATAAAAGTGGGGTTTAAATGCGTCGTTTTGAAGAAATCCGCATATGAAATCCCATTTTTTGGCCATTCCAGGCAATATTCAAATGTGTTTAACGAACTACGTGCCATGTGTTTACGGGTCCGTCCAATCATCTGTTTATCGATTTTTGGTCGTCACTTTCGAATTTTGAATGTTCCCGCCTGAAAAGACGCAGAAAACTCTGGTTGTCTCGCATGGTAGCGCCGCGAGTTTCACACCCGTACGGGATCGGCGGCCGCGGCAAGGGTAGTCCACCGCCTAATTTTTAATTGAATATTGCGCTTGCAATTGTCCAGCTGCCTTAAATTCCTTAAAAAATGTATTTTTAGGTCTTCAAACGAATCGGAACTTCGAATGCCTTCCCCACAGAAGTCGACCAAGACGCCGCCAAATACCTCAAAAAAATATTGCAAAAAGAGGCCGATTTCATGAGGAAGAATATCCTCCGCATGAAAATAGAAGAAACGAAAGATGATCTTCATCGCCTTGAAGACGCTAAAAGGAAGAAGGTTTGTTCGATTACCCCGCCGCCGTCGTTGGCTTAACAAGAGGCGGCCCGCCGCAGACAACAAGTCCGTTGTGGTCTAGTGGTTAGGATTTATGGCTCTCACCCATAAGGCCCGGGTTCGATTCCCGGCAACGGAATAACTTTTGCTTTTTATACTATTGTTTCGTTTGTTTATAGTTCAACTCCTTGGGATCCATGGAATTCGAGGATGAATTGGCTAGGAATATAGAAGAGCAGGAGCTCAGTATTCAAAATCATCAAAATTTCGGCAGATCTAGTGGATTTTTCAATGGAAATAATATTCCAGCG
>JAJQXH010000046.1:50000-67500 GCA_022343465.1 Oscheius sp. G VE-2021 | reverse complement strand
TGGGGGTGAGGTCAGAAATGGTCTCCTGGGGGTTACCCGGCTACCCATGCGGTGACGTCCCCTTTTGTAATTTTTATAATTCTTCTACATTTTTTATGGTTTGGGTGCTTCAGAAAAGTGATCTTGGCCACTTTTCTGACGAAATGGGGCCTCTCTCTCTCTCTCTCTCTCTCTCTCTCTCTCTCTCTCTCCCTCCCTCCCTCCCTCCCTCCTTTACCCTTCCCATTCCGCATCCCTGTATAATTTCCGATTGAAGCAGGACCAGTTCGCGGGAGATTAATGTGGCAGGTAGTCCAGTTACCTAACGATGTTTGATACTCTCCTACCTTTACTAATCTCTTCTAAACCTGCTTTTCCCTAAAAACTTAATTTTCTGCTGATTTTGAGTGTTATTTTTCAATGTAAACGCCTGACTAAAGAGGTCCATGACTGCCTCTCTTTTTGCCTTCGCCGAAAATGACCACTTGGCCTCTTTGATTGAAACCGCGTGCCGGAGGACAAGTGAACAAGGCACTTTTTATGGAAGATTCGGGAATCCGGAAAGAGGGAAATTGGAATTTGAGGAAAAAGGGTTCGAAAGTGGAAAAAGAAGACTGATGTCTCTTTCTCGGGGGAGGGGAGGGGTAATTAGCTGCGGACTAACACGAACTGACAGGGCGATTTCACTTCGGTAATGGCCGAGAGAGGAAAATTCCTGGTCTGAAAGTGAGGCAGACTGAAAATTGGAGGATGCTTATGTTTAAAAACAGGAAAAACAACAATTTTATGTGGTTGTTTTCTTTTTGTGTTTTGGTTTCTTTCTTTGGAAAGGAGGAGGTAACAGCCCTCTCTCTCTCGCATTAGCATAGCTACGTTAACCTACGTGATTGTCTTTCTCTTCTCATTCTTTTTTCATCCATTCTCTCCCCTTCCTCTCTACTATGCGGTTGAGTGAGCTCTCTCCCACCCGTGTGGACTCCCTCATCTCCTCCATCCGAAAGACGATCAGCGAGAACAAACCGATCACCACTCGGCCCATCGCCGTCGATCCGAAGGAGCAGGGGGTTAGTTTTTCGTCTCTCTCTCTCTCAAATCTGTACTCTCTCACTTTCCTTTGCTCTCTCATGTCATCAGAAGTCTACAGTATTTTCTTTTTTACGATTTGTTTCATATCTGCACCCTCCACTTTTGCCCATTCTCTCACCTGATGTCTCTTTCTCTCTATTTGTACCTCTCCTCTGCGTCTCCTTCTCCTAAATACTATCTCACATCGCTATCGCTTTTCTACGCCTTGTCTCTCTGTAGCATTCTGCACACTCTTCAATGTTCCCACTCTCTAAACTGTTGAGTGGCTCCACTAATGAATCACTCTTTAAAGGCTAATGTGGTCTGCACTCTCCAATATTGTTCACTATTTCGTCTGTCTTACAGTCTACGTCTCTTTCGTGGAAGCAATTCCTTCCTCTATTTCTTGTCATCTACCATGTCTGCGTCTCTAACACTCACATAGATGTTTGCTTCTATGCTTCAAAAATCCTTTCTCTAACTGTCTGCGTCTCCCCTATCATTTCCCCCAAACCGCACCTGCGTTTCTAACCTCTCGTTCCCTCTCTCTCTCTCTCTCTCTCTCTCTCTCTCTCTCTCTCTCTCTCAAAATTCAAAGTTTCAGGTGCCGAAGCCCGTGCTCCCCTTCAGCGTGACCATTTCGATCACCGAGAAGTAGCTCCATGGCGACAAAACGATATTTGTAGAGATTAAATAAAGACATCTGCTTGCCTCAATTACCTCTTTATCTCAGTATTCTAATTCTCGTTCTCGTAAACCATATTCTTGAAGACAACTTATAGCTACAGTACGGTCACTACTGAATGTTTATTAAAGTTACAGTAATCCTCAGTTTATAATGGTTTTTACAGTAACTTCCAATTAAACTAGCGAAAACTACAATAACTGATTTGGTTACAGTAACCCTAACCTTTAGTTTTCTTCCCGCTACAGTAAACTGCATATAACCGTAAGGTTCAATAATATCTAAAAAGGCTTAGGCTCTCGTAATCTTAAAGCTACAGTAACATACATGAACTCACGACCTTTAAGCTACAGTAATCCTTAGTTGAAGCTAAGTTACAGTACCACAATGATTATATCTACAGTAGTCCTCTTAGGTCTATTTAACTTACAGTAGCCATACTATCCAAAGGCTACTGTAACCTAGGTTGTGAATCTACAACTACAGTCCCTTTCCATGATCAAGTAAGTAAGTTCATGTACAAGTGGTTACTGGCTGCATGGTCTTCCACAATGAGGGTTACTGTAGCTTCCTCCTGCTGAAACTCTCCATTTTGTTTTCCCAAAGTTCCTCAGTTGAAATCCAGACCCGATTTATCCGGCCCAGTCACAAAAATACAGATCATGAGGAGAGTAGATCAAGATCACAGGGCTGCGTTGTTGACGGTGTTCGCGAGATCGCCGACGCCTTCGGAGAGACGTTGTCTGATGAGCTCGGCGATCGATCTCTGCGTCTTTCGCTCCAATTTCTGGAAAATTTGAGGGTTAATTAGACCTTTAAAAAGAGGAATTAGACCTTTAAAAAAAGACAAACCTGCAATTTCTGCTCGATGTCACGCTTCAGGTCCCAGTCGATCTTCTTCGGAGCTAGCGTGGAAATATCGATGTCCTCGATGGCTTTGGTGTCCTTCGTGTCCTGAAATTTACTAGATATTGAGATCGTGGCGGGACCCAAATTGACAGTCCTTTAAAATCAATAGCCTTTAAGCAATCGCGACGGGACCACTTAGTCCTTTAAAACCATCAAATTACCTGCAAATGATCGGTGATCTCCCGCTCGATGAGGTCCAACGGGACGGCCTCCTCGCTCTCGCCCAGCAGTTCCGAGACGGGCTGGTAACTCCTAAACATTTGCTTGTAATTTTTACTTTAAATTTAAACAAAAGTTTAAAACAATAAAATACAATACCTGAAGCCAGATTCGCCGACTTTCGCCTTCTTCGTGGGTTTCTGCTCCTCTTGGTAGTCTTCCTCCCTGGAAAAATCAATTTAGAGCGTTTCGGACCCATTTTAGGTAAATTTTTAACGAAAATAATGATTTTTAGGTCCAAAATAATATATTTCTCAAGGCTAACCTCATTTCGACGCCGTGCATTTTCGACTTCATCGCCATGAGTCTCCGTTTTCTGGCCATGGCGGCTGCCTCGGCTCCTCCCTGCTGCGGGGTGGACTCTTCATCAGAGGACACGTGGGCCTCGTCGGTCATTTTACTGAAATATGGTATTTAAATATAAACAAATTTTAAAAAAAAACAATGAGAAAAAGAAATAAACAAAAAATGGTATAAAACGAATTTCTTGTCTTTTAAACTAATTGAGACATTTAAAACTAGCAATTTTACATATATTTTAATTTTATTAAAATTTTACACCAAAAATCAATAATTTAAACAAAATAAGCAACTTCAAAAAGACTGAAAACAAACAAAAACCAAATCTGAATTCCGAAAAAGCATATTTTTGAATTTGCACTTCAACAGCCAAAGCGCAAGCTACCGTAATGGCAAAGCGTCCCGCACAGATCCTGCTAGACTGTGCTCTTTTCGAGGGTTGGGCGGTTGAAACTGAAAAATCTTAATATTATTTTTAAAACTGTTTTAAATAGTTTGTAAAGTTTAAAAATAACATTTCCATGTGAAATACAAATTAAATAATTATTTTTGTTCGCGTGAAATGTTTTGCTGTCCAAATTTGGCCTTTAAATGTTGTTTTGAGGCGAATTGTTTTATTTTTGAGTTTTTGCTTGTAAATAGTTGTTTTTTTATGGATTTATCGGTGTTATAATGGTCAAAATGAAGAAAAAATCTAGTTATTTTGATTCCAGACGCTTGAAAATGCACTTGAAATGAGCCGGAGTCTGCTGTTTTTTTTTGTATTTTCTTTCATCGAAGCTTTATCAAATCGTGTTTTTGTAGCTTTAAATCCTTCTTATTACATCTGCGTGTTCACAATTCCATAGAAACCGCCAGTTTTCCTTCAATCCGGTGTTTGTGGAGATTTGATGCAATTTCAAAGATTTTATCTTGTTTTGGTACTTTCTACAATAAGGCGCTGCTTTGTGCTTTATTCTGAGTGTCCGTTGGCATTTTCACATTGGCTTGTTGTGGTTTCATTTACGTTGAAAATATTTAAAACTTTGTAAACGTACAAGGTAACTACACGTCAAATAGTTAATACCCTGCGTTTCTCGTTGTCTTGAATATCGTGTTTTCTCTTTGTTTGTATTCTAAGCTAATCGTTCAGGGGAACCATGCTTGGACAAACTTCGGGTGCTCTCCGAATGGCCGTGGCCTCCGCCACCAACCAGCAGAGAAACTTCGCCACTCTTAAGGTAACCCCTATGTGTATTTCAATCTAAACTTCTCTCCAGGACATTTCCATCCGTCTGAAGTCCGTCAAGAACATCCAGAAGATCACCAAGTCCATGAAGATGGTTGCCGCCGCCAAGTACGCCAAAGCCGAGCGTGATTTGAAGGTGGCTTTTTGGAGGGTTCGATAAATATTTCGCTTTTTCTAGGGAGCCCGCGCTTACGGAGTTGGAGCTCGTACCTTCTTCGACAACATCGACCCCGCCGTCGAGGGAGAGACCAAGGAGCACAAGCAGAAGCGCCTCTACGTTCTGATCACCTCCGACAGGGGTCTCTGCGGAGCCGTCCACACCTCCATCGTCAAGGTTCGTGAATTATTTATTGAGACATTTTACTTATTTGTTTTCTTTAGGAGGCTCGCAACATCCTCCGCGAGGCCAAGGAGTCCGACGACATCCGCGTCGCTTGTGTTGGAGACAAGGCTCGTGGTGGTCTTCAGCGCCTCTACGGCAAGGTAAAACACTGCTTTTACATGTCTATATTTTAATTAGCACTTCATCCTCACCGGAAACGAGATCGGCCGTACTCCCCCGACTTTCGCTGATGCTTCCATCGCCGCCAAGGCCATCCTCGATTCTGGATTCGAATTCGAGGAGGTTAGGTTCACTTTGTTTATATCTACTCATTTTGTTTAAAGGGAGCTATCATCTTCAACAAGTTCAAGACTGTCGTTTCCTACGAGACCACCCTGCTTCCTATTCTCCCTCTGGAGGTTTGTCTGACTTTCCATTATTTTAATTGTCTTTTTTGTAGGCCATCAAGGCTAAGGAGGCCCTCTCCACCTACGATTCCGTCGATGACGACGTTCTCCAGTCCTACGCCGAGTATTCTCTGGCTCAGCTTATCTACTACGCTATGAAGGAGTCTTCGACCTCCGAGCAGAGCTCTCGTATGACTGCTATGGATGGTGCTTCCAAGAACGCCGGTACGTTTAGTTTTCTAAATAATTTTTTAAAGTTATATTTTTTATTGGAAATAATGAATAAAGCCCGCGAAATCAGACTGTTTTGATTAAAGCGTTAATTTGTGTAAACATCAGGCGCGCGCTAAGTACCGAATGGATTATCGCTTGTTTTTGGCGTCATTTGCAAAGCGGATATTGCCCCCACCTTGTGATCTGCTATCCATTATTTCCTTATATGTTTTATTGGTTGAGTAAATTCACGAATAAAATAAAATAAATAGAAATTTCTAAATTGTATTTCAACATTGAACATTTAATTTATCCTCTTTTCTACAATATAATCTTAACATTTTAAAATATTTGAAATATTCACCCTAATTCTAGTAGTTCAATTAATGCTTTATTTACTTACAGCAACGCATAGACCTTGATATAATCTAACTAAACATTTTGTTTCAGGAGAGATGATTGACAAGCTGACCCTCGCCTTCAACCGTACCCGCCAGGCCGTGATTACTAGGGAACTGATTGAGATCATCTCCGGAGCCGCCTGCGTCTAAGAGGTCGTTTCCAGGACACAGCCCGGATCACTCCGCTGTTTGTGCCGATAGTTGATCGCGGTTGTTTCTAGATGTTGATCATTAGTAAAGATAAATGTATTTAATGTACCGTCATAGTGGTTAGCTGCCTCCGTTGTTTACCTTTCCACCCTGTCTCCCCCACATTAAGTCCATAAAGTGTTTTTTAAGCAAAAGATGGATATTTCGCATCTTGAAAGAGCGGCAGACATAGTTTTGGTAAGGATGGTAGTTGGAGGGAGAGAGTAAAATGGACACTTAGGCTTCGCCGGACTTGGTCGCAGATGGGGACCGCAAAGCGGCCGAAGCCCTCTTTCAGGAGATGAAAGTGGGGACAGTTGGACTCGACGTCTTCACCCACATTCTGCGTTAGTTGGAGGAGGATTCAGAAGGCCATAGGGATGTTTCAGAGAATACCAACCATCAGTTCGTCCTCTACCAGGTCTCACAGGCCATCGCGGAGACGGTGCTCAAACAATGGGCCATGGTCGATGGAACACAGGTTCAGGACACCTACCGCCTGCTGCTTCAATACGTTGCCAGCAATGAGAGGTAAGAAAAAAAAGGAGAAGCTGCAGAATTATCACAAAAAAAATTGTAAAATTAGAAAAAAATGTCTTACAAAAAATCGTTAAAATCTAGGTATTTTGAATTATATAGGTAAAATAGCCTACAATCTTGAAAAGAAACGGAAATTTAAAGTCATAGAAGTAATTTTTATTTTATTTTTTAAATAGTGAAAGACCTTGGATTTTAATTTAAAGTAATTATTTTTTTTCACAAATCTCCAGTTTGAATTTGGCACATGAACAATAGGGTCGCCACCAATGACAGGTTATAAAAAATATAAATAATAATAACTGACTCTAAGAAATCCATCTGTTTACCTCAAAAAATGTGAAATTAAAAAAAAATCACTTACAAATAAAAAAAAATCCTCCAATATTTTTGAATTCTAGAGGTGATAATAATTTCTAACAGTTCGTCATTTTTGGGACTGAATTCAAGTCATAGATTGAATTTAAATTACATTTATAGTTTAAACCCTTTGAAATATCTGTAAATTTAGACCTCTAATTTGAATTTGGCACGCTAAAAATAGTGAAATCTACAGGGACGAGGCTGCATCGAAAATTTATTTTATAAATAGGGCTATTCTTAGTTGCTGTATGGTGGAAAGTGCAAAATTTTAAAAAAAATTAAAGTTTTAAAATATTTATAAATTTCAGTCTGGCCACCTACGTGATCTCCGATTTTCTGCGGACGGTCGCCATCATCGTAAAGCGAGGGATTCTCGATGGAAAGTCCGGCGATCACGGCGATCTCCACCAGCTCATTAAGAATATGATCACCGACGCCTCTCCTCGGCTGGTTAGTCTCTCTCTCTCTCTCTCTCTTTCTCTTTCTCTTTCTCTTTCTCTCTCTCTAACCCTCTCTCTCTCTTACCCTCTCTCTTCCAGCAATCCATCGGCTGTCAGCTGATCTACGCCATAACGGAGCAATTCGCCACCGCCTGGAGGAACGCCCACTACTCCATAACCTGGGATTTCCACGTCAAAGCCAAGAGTGAATTCGAGGTTAGTTTTTTTTCAATTTTTTAAAATATTTTTTAACCTTTAAAACATATTTTTACAATTTTATAAACCTTTTTTCATAATACTTAAATCTTTTGAAATTCAAATTTTAAACTTGTAATTCCATTTTCAGCCTTTTACAATTAATTTCAGAAACGCGGCCTTCGCGGTTTCCTGGAGATGGCTTTGGAGACGCTGGTGGTGCTCTGTGCCCAGCCGGACATCCTCGGAAATGATTTCTACCGTCGGCTCTGCGAAAAGTTCCTGGAGGTTGGTCACGCTGTCTTTACCGTCGGAGACCGCTTTTGGCAACCTAAGGCCGCTTCTGACCGTTTTTGCAATCTAACGCCCCCTTTTTAACTCTTTTGCCAACCTAATGCCGCTTTTTCACCGCCTAAATTTCTAATTCCAGGTGGCCGAGACGATCTTCTCCTGGAATTTCTCCACGAAAATCTTCCGTCGCTTCTTCGCCGCCTCTCAGACGTCGAATTCCTTCCGTCCGCCGCGCAGCTGGGAGGATCTCGTCACGCAAGAGCGCTTCCTCAATCTCTTCTTTGAGGTAATCTTTAAGACTAGTCAGTTTTCTTACGTCTCACCTCATTTGCATATTGCAACAAAAAACACAATTGTGCACTTTTTTCGGGTCCCGAAGCGAAAAGATCTAGACCTTTCTATTTTTTTCTAATTTTGTCAGTTGGAGACGTAAAAATGATGCTTTTCTGTAGTTTTCTAGTTAACAAGTGTTTTTCAGCTGCACAGCCACATCCGTTCGAATGAGGACCTCTCCCTGAAGTCCCTCTCCTGTCTGGCTCAATTGGCCTCTTTGTCCGGAGAGATTATGAGCGCGAATGAGGAATTCGCACAGGCACACGTCAATCACTTTGCGAAGAATCTGGTGGAGCTGTTCAAAGAAGGTAGAGAGAGAGAGAGAGAGAGAGAAGCCGATACTAAACCCTTTTCTAGGTCCCCTGCCCTACGAAGTAAACGGCATGTGTACGCTAATCAACCGTATGTTCGTCTTCCGTCCCATTCAGGCCATCATGCGTATTCCCAAGGACAGCCGCCAGAACTTTTTCCTCTTCTTCAGTCAATACATGAAGCACCTCACCCACGAGGCCATGACCAAGGCTATTGTGAGTCAATTTAATTCAATTAACTCAATTTGAATAGACTTCTTTGTGCATTATGCAAATTTTCAGGGCCAGTGCGACCATGCTGACCACGCCTCTCTGGCGATTCTCCTCGAATCGTGGGCGACTGTGCTGAGGGGGAGATGGAGGATTGGAATGACGCAGCAGGAACAGGCGGAAGTCGGTAAGTAAATCTCTCTCTCTCTCTCTCTCTCTCTCTCGCTAATTCTCATTTGATTCCAGAGGAGATATTGTTGATGGGACCCACACAGGAGCTGGTTCACACAATCATCAAGGCTCTTCAGTCGCCGCCGTTCGGAACCAGGCCGCCCGCGACGGACGAAGATGGAGATGATGAAGACGATGATGACAGAGAGGTTAGAAAGATAGAGAGAGAGAACGAGAGAGAGAGGTTAGAGAGAGAGAAGGAGGAGGACGTTTAACTTTCTTTCTTTTCAGCTCTTCAAAGACATCTTCGCTCCCTTCAGCAGCCTGGCCGGCTACACCGTCAACACCTTCATGAACGACGCCGCTATGTAAGTAAATTTAAATATAATTTAGATTGTTTTTATTTATCAATGTAATTAAAATTAATTTAAAAAGTCGGAGAAATTCTAAACGGAACATTCTAGGTTGATCCACGACAAGGTGCAGCAGTTGAAGATGCTAATGAGCACCAGTCTGGACCTGTCGCATCTGCAGCAGTGGCAGGAGGACATGCACTGGCTCATGCTTCTCATTGGTGGGTTAGAGACAGAGAGAGGGAGATAGAGGGTTAGACACAAATATTGTGACAAAGTTACAGAGGTAGACTTCTAGACATAGTTGGCGACGCAGAACGTGCATAAATGGTTAGAGAAGCAGAGGTTAATGAGATCGACACGCAGAAAACTTGGTTAGCGATAGAGAGAAATAGAAGGACATGTTAGAGACGCAGACAGTTGAGGTTAGAAAAAAGCGGAAGCGGCCTTATGTTAGAAAAAAAGCGAAACGCGGCCTTATGTTAGAAAAAAGCGGAACGTGGACTCAGGCTAGAAAAAAGCGGAAACCGACCTGAGGTTGCCAAAAAAAAAGTGGCCCTTAAAAACGGAAGCGGCCTGAGGTTAGAAAAACAGGAATAGAGACTCAGAATTCGATTTAAAAATCTAATCCACCCCCTTTTTCTAGCAAACTCTGTCGTGACTGAGGATGTCGATGGCACTTGCTGTACCTCTGGCGAAGTCTTCGACTATTCCGTCGATCTGTGCAACGACCGAGGATCCGCCTTCTGGTATGTGTCAACTATATTATGCTAATGATTGGTTGCATTATTCTAATTAACTGGTGTTTAATGATATATTTAACTGGTATTTAGTGAGGAGACGAAGCAGAGATTCCTGCGGAGCTGTTTGGAGGAACCGATGGCCGATCGGCCGGTCACCAGTCCGGATGTGGATCCATTCATGAGGTGAGGGTGTCTGCTTCTCTAACCATCGTTCTCTGCGTCTCTCACCCCTTTTACTCTAGTTCTCTGCGTCTCTAACCCCGTCCACTCTATTTCTCTGCGTCTCTACCTCGTTTAGTCTCTCTGTCTCTGTCTCTAACTCTCCTCTTTTCAGTCTCCTCGGCCAGATCTTCGCCTGGTGCTCCATCGAAACCAACATGATCACCGATCCGAACCTCCGCCCCATGGCTTCTCCCGAACTGTGCCGGAGTTCCATCCTCTGCCTCCGCCGGTTCATCAACGCCGCCACTCACATTCCCGAAGAGAATGCGGTTAGAGAGATGGAGAGAGAAACCACCAAATTTCTTTCAGGATTTGGACAAATTGCCGGTGATCAAGTCGTCTGGGGAGCTGATTGACTCGTTGACCCATTTTGTGATTAGGAAGGTCTTCCTGACGATGGAGGCGTTTAGTGGAGAGCACAGGTAAGGAGAGAGAGGGGCAGAGAGTATAGATAAGTTAGAGACGCAGAGAAACAGGCTGGATTCGAGACAAACAGGGAAAGAGACAATTAGATAAGTTAGAGACGCAGAAAGTCGGAGAGGGTCAGACACCCAGACTTAGACGACGAGAGGCAGAATCAGTTAGAGAATGGCATTTAAAGGCGAGGTGAGAGACTCAGACATGTATACGTGGTTAGAGAGAGAGAGGGGTTAGAGACGCAGATCCTTTTTTCAGGCTCGGAGCAGACGCCGTTGACCTCCTCACGGCCCTCATCGACACGAATGCGGCCCGCATCGCCCGCGATGGAGATATGTACAGGGCAATTCAATCTTTGGATCTCTCGAAACTTCCCAGCAGGTTAGTCTCTCTCTCTCTCTCTCTCTCTCTCTCTCTTTCTCTCTCTCTAACACCTCTTTCCAGGACCAAGTTGATGACTACGCTCGTGTTGATCGCAGCCGAGGCGGAGGACACCGAATTGCAGCAGGAGATGTACAGCAAGGTTGGTGTCTGCGTCTCTAACCTTGCCTAATATCTGCGTCTCTAACCCTGTCTGACTGTCTGCGTATCTAACCCTGTCTGACTGTCTGCGTATCTAACCTTGTCTGACTCTCTGCGTCTCTAACATTTACATGTATGTCTGCATCTCTTCTTCTAACCGTTTCTGTTAATTACCCCTCCCTTCCTTTCCAGATCCTCGTCCCTCTGATGGATCGTTTCCGTGAGCTCTGTTCCCAGCCGGCCACCTCCCAAACGGACGCCGACCTCGCAGACCTGCTCCAGTGCTTCAACGGCGTGGCGCAGGCCGGCTCCGCCAACACGGCCGTCGTGCTCTCAGGTGAAGAATTCTTCTTCCGCGCCCTCGTCTTCGGCATTACAGTGGGCGACGGCTACGCGGCGGCGGTAGACATGGCCGCTGGCGATTGGATACGCCAGCCGGAGCGTGAGTAGCTTGCGCCATATTCCTATGAGCTTCGCCTGCTTGTCCGGAAAAACGGGCTGCCCGAGACGTCTCATTTTAGCGTTGTATTCCAATTTGTTTGCCTGTTGGACGGCAGCTCGTTTTTCATACAATTATTGTGCTTTATCAGGTGAATTTTGAGGAAATTCAGGGTCAGAGACGCAGAGGCATATGGTAAAAACAATGTTTCGTAAGTACTTTTCGACAGCGCCGTGGGAGGCTTTGTAAAAATTGGGCAAAAAATGACACTAAAATGCATTTTTGATGTCTTGTTTGTAAATTTAGGTCAGCTTTGTTTAAGGCAGGAAGGTCAGAGACGCAGGGATACGCAGATGTAGAAGTCAGAGACGGCGGTCGTTAAATTATAGTGGTCCTTAAAAAATTAAAATTTAAAAATATATATATTAAAAAATATAAAACAAAATTATTTTTATTATATTTTATGTTTGCAAGACAAGAAACAGAGAAAATCTACTGAAAGTGTCGAAAATATAAAAGAAAACTAACGAAAACGTTGCAAAAATAAAATATAATTAAAAAAAATTTTTTAATAATTTTTTTATATTTAAAAAAATATTTTTTAAGGACCGCTAATCCAGAAAAGAGCCGTAGATCATACGATAAGATAATGCAATGGTTAGAGACGTAGAGGACTGTGGTGATGGTTAGAGAAACACAGGATAGAGGTATAGGGTAGAGACGCAGACACAAAGGAAGATACTCAGACATTCAGAGAACTAGTGGGCAGAGGCGCAGACAGTTAGAGCACCGGGAATAAGAGAGACGCAGACGGAAAGGTTAGGGGCGCAGGTTTTCAGGGTTAGGGAAGCAAATTACATGGTAGGCCCGTGAGAAGTCGGGTGTCAATAGTACTCTTCAAAATTAATTCATTCTGAATTTTGCACTTCAAAGGGGTGGAAGAGGGAAATTTCAATGTTTAAGTAATCTTGATTGGTCCTGAATGCCTGTTTGTAATTAAAAATTATTAAATATTGAATTATTATTTACCTTTAAATTTCAGAGTTCTTGAATCCCCTGCTAGACAGCTGCATTCCTCTGATGTCCTCTAGGGCCCACTGCCAGCCGATCATCACCGCCATCCTGCAGATGCTCCTCGACGTCACCACGAAAGTCGCAATCTACATTGATGATCAGGTGAGTGTCACAGGATCACATGCACACGAGCCCACGTTCACACAAACACACTTGCATTACACAGTACAAAACACGTGTGAATGGGCTCACGTTACTCACACGTTATTTCAGGAGAAGGCAGCCGCGTTGTACAACATCCTGGTGGCCATTGTGACCGGCTACTCGGAGCAGCAGAGACAGCGGTTGATGGGAATCAGCCAGGCTGACGAGGAGGACAAGGCCACCGATTTGGTACGGGTTTCAGTTTTTTAGAATTGGAAAAATTGGTTTTTAAAGTCTAAAAGTGAAGTTGTGTTTAAAAATTGAAGTTCAAAGGTCAAAAAATCCAATTTTAAGCCTTAAAATTGGATTTTAATGGTCTAAAAATTGGATTTTTTTAAATTTAAAAATTGGTTTTTTCATGATTTAAAAATTGGTTTTAAAGGTCTAAAGTTGTGGTTTAGGTGACTTTCATGGAGATTCTGGCGAATGTGTTGTCGAAGGATATTCTGGATGGAGCGCCGGGAACGGTGGCCACTGGAGCGCAGGTAAGGAGAGAGAGAGAGAGACGCAGACAAGTAGAGAGAGATGGTATACGCAGAGAATTAGAGGGGTAGACAGAGACGCAGACAAAAACGGTCAGACAGGCATACATATATGGTTAGAGACGCAGATCCATAGACAGAGTTAGAGAATCAGACACCTCCTCATTCCTTTCTTTTCCAGGTCGTCATGAAGTCCCTGGAAATGCTCACTAGCATCATGAACGAGGACATCCTGAAAATCCCCGACGTGGCCCAGAAATTCTACCGGCTGATCGTCTACCTCGTGGAATTCTCCCCGAGGCCCTGCAGCAAATGTCCGCCGATCTCCTCAATTCCATCTTCCAGTGCCTCAGGGTAATTAGCACTTTGCATATCGAATAAGCATTTTGGAATAAGAAGAGTTAACTGGATTCTTCTAAAGAAAAAGCTATAAAAATCTAATTGGAATATTACAGATGGGAATCCAGAATACCTTCGGATTGGAGATCTGCTCCCTGGCGCTGGAGGGTCTGACCGAAGTGGGAATGTACATGGCCTCTCACCCGGAAGTGCATTCGGAGGTCGTTTCGACGAGTCTGAGGGATTTGATGCCGGTAGGGTCCATTTCTCTGCGTCTAACCTGACGTAGCCCATCCTTTGAGTCTCTGACAACCTGCCTCTGCTAGTTTTTTCTGGGTCTCTCTCTCTCTCTCTAACTCTCTCTTCCAGATGGCCTTCGAAGCCACCCTCGACTACAGCTGCGAGAACAGTCTCTTCACCGACGCCTGCAGCAGTCTCTACGCCCTCATCTGCTTCGATAAGGTGCTTTTGTTGACCTTTTTTACTCAATTTATTTGCTTATATTCTAATTAATTTAATTTTAACCCGTGGTTACTGCATTATTCCTATTAACCATGAATTTTTCAGAACGGCTTCGAGCGGTTCGTCTTGAATATCCTCAATGACAAGAGCAACACGGCGGCGGCAGAGCATCTGAGGGCCGCTTTTATGGAACTCCTTCCGGCCGAGCTGAAGCCAAACAGGGCTTCTAGGTTAGTTTCTGGGACAGCTTTCCGCTTTTTCTGGCAACCTCAGGCCGCTTTTCGCTTTTTTGGCAACCTCAGGCCGTTTTCCGCTTTTTCTGGCGATCTCAGGTCGCTTTTCTGGTAACCTCAGGCCGCTTTTCTGGTAGCCTCAGACCGCTTTCCGCTTTTACTGGCGGCCTCAGGCCGCTTTCTGCTTTTCTGGTAACCTCAGACCACTTTTTGGCAGCCTAAGGCCGCTTTCTCTCTCTCTCTCTAACTCCCTATTTCAGACTCGACTTCCGCCGTCGCATGGAAAAGCTCCTCAACAGCATCCAGGGTCTCCTCACCATCCCCTAAATCTCCTCTTTTCTACGGTTCTCCCCGTGATTTCATGACTTTTATCTGTTGATATCGTGATTTCCTACAAGTTTTAATGTCGCTGCATGCTAATTTGCGAGATTTTCTCGCAGAATTCGCATGTTTCCCCCGATTGTTTGTTACTTTTTGTTACTTGCCCCCACTCTCTCTCTCTCACAGGGAATGTCCCTCTCTTTAATTTATGAATAATATTGAATGATACATATTAGATTGTATCCCTAATTATTGTAATTATTCGCATAAGTAGGCGCAGGTAGGACAATCTCGAACCACGGTTAGCACTCGGGTTTCGGAGCCCCCATCGAGTCTTTTTTGTCATTTTGATTGTGTGTAATAAAGTGAGGCGAGAATTGTGGGTTACGGTAGTCTTTCTGGTGATGAAGGGTGGCTCCAGGCAGGGCCGCTATCCCTTTACGACCTAATCTCAGCCGAGATTGGCGCCCCTCATTTGCATATTGCACCCCAAAAAGTTATTTTAGTGTAAATTTAAAGGGACCTTTTTTAAAACTTTATCTCAAATTGAAGAGTTTCAAAAGTTATTTTAGAAAATATGTAACAGTTTGGGATTTAAATGCGTCGTTTTGGAGAAATCTGCATTTGAAATGCCATTTTTGGCCATTCCAGGCAATTTGCAAATGTGGATAACCGGCATTTTAACGAACAACGTGCACGGTGTTTATGCGTCCATCCAATCCATCGGTTTATCGACTTTTTGGTCGTCACTATTCGAATGTTCAATGTTCCCGCCTGAAAAGACGCAGAAAACTCTGGTTGCCTGACATGGTAGCGCCGCGATTTTCACACCCGTAAGGAATCGGCGGCTGCGTCACGGAGTCTCGCCGTATACATTAATCAGTGTTATATGCAAATATTCGCCGGAAAGAGTTATCATTTGAGACGAAAAGAAAGCGGCCTGAGGTTGGATAAAAAACAGAAAGCGGCTTGAGGTAAAAAAGGAAGCGGCCTGAAGGCCGTCTTTGTTATCTGTATATCCTTTGTCCGTGCCAGAGATTCGATTCCAAAGAACACATAGAAAATAATTACTTCTAAATAATAGTACTTTTCCGCTTTCGGAATCTAATTTCACGCTAGAAACTATGAAAACTTTAAAAAAAAAAACACGTGATTGTCTTTTTGACAGCAAAGAACGGAAATGTTTTTCAGATTGAAAATCAGAAAAGTACTATTATATATTTTGAGGTAATTATTTTCCACGTGTTCGTTGGAATATAATATGTGGTACAGGTACAATAATAAAAGCCAAATACATAAAATCCCAAAAAAAAACTGAGAAAACTATTTCGCAAAGAAAAATTCCGTTAAATACAGTAATCCCAATTGAGAATGAAAAAGAGAAGTAGAGGGACTTCGGAAGTGTTAGAGATGCAGAGGATTTGGGGAGTAAGAGTAAAAGAGTTAGAGAGAGAGAGAGAGACAGTGAGAGAGAGAGATAGAGAGATAGAGAGAGAAAGAGAGAAGGTAGCCTTGAATATTCGAAAGTGGAAATCTCTCTAAGATTCTTTTGATCTCTTTTTATAGCATTTTTATACTTTTTTAAAACCAATTATTCGATTCCAAAGACCATGTGGAAATAATTAACATTAAATATATAATAGTACTTTTCTGATTTTCACCCTGAAAAACATTTCCGTTCTTTGATCCAACACCTTACTTATATGAGAAAAATAAAGCTAGCTTTATCATTTTAAAAGTTTCTAAAGAAAACAATCTTTGGCTCAATTTTGGCTGATTTTTAAAACATTTTTCAAAAAAGATTTCACCCATTCTCTGTCCGTGTACGGGTGCGACATGCATTAAATTACGTAATTATATTTGTAATTGTAATAAAAATTTGAATTAATTGCACGAATTAGTAATTAAAATACGCAATTTAATTAACAACGGTGTGATTTATTAATATGCGTATTTGCAATTGTGTTTATAATTTTAATTTTTGACACGAATATACTGAAAAACGCAATTTATTTTAACGACGGTTTGATTTATTAAATTGTGTAAATTTTGATTTTGTTCGATACTCCGGGCATGGGCAGCTGGGAGACAGGCTACTTCGTGCGTTTTCATTAACCGCTGAACATACGCAATATCCAGGGAATCCATGGAGAAATCCCGGGTTTCGTGAAGACACTGTTTAAATTTGCTCTCTCCCCTCTTGTTGGAAATTACGTATTTTAGTCAACCTGTGTCAAAAAATTAAAATTATAAAGACAATTGCAAATACGCAGTTTAATAAATCACACCGTCGTTAATTAAATTGCGTATTTTATTTAATTGGTGCAATTAATTCAAATATCTAATACAATTGCAAATACGCAATTTAATAAATTACACCGTCGTTCAATTAAATTGCGTATTTTAATTAATATAATTAAAATAAATGCAAACATGTAATTCAATTACATAGTTTTAACTAATTCGACGGATGTCGCGGCATTACACGGACAATTCTCCATTATCATTTTTTTAATTCGAGAAATTTCATTTAATTTTATTTCTTTTTTTAAAAAGATTTACATTAATAAATACAAAATTTTAAAAAAAACAAATTCGATTTTTTTCTCTCAAAATCAATGGGAAGAATTGTGAGATGATGTCGTTATTAGTAAAAAAAATGGATTTCAACGCTCAAAAAACAAGTTTTCATCTTTGATTCCACGAAAATGTCAAAAACGCCTTAATACAAGTTACAAAAATAGATAAATAATAGGTAAATAATTTCCCTGTTATAATTACAGTACTTTTATAAATTGTTAATATTTGAGATTTTCCAATATTGTAATTCACTCCTTGTAATTCTACAGTACATACTAAATTAGTTACCTCGACTAATAAACAAAACAAAATTGTTTTGGTCAAAAACAACAAAAATATATACATTTTAAAAAAGTGGACTCAGTCCTTTGCAACCCGCTGTGTAATTGGCAAACTACAGT
>JAJQXH010000046.1:0-40000 GCA_022343465.1 Oscheius sp. G VE-2021 | reverse complement strand
AATTATTTACCTATTATTTATCTATTTTTGTAACTTGTATTAAGGCGTTTTTGACATTTTCGTGGAATCAAAGATGAAAACTTGTTTTTTGAGCGTTGAAATCCATTTTTTTACTAATAACGACATCATCTCACAATTCTTCCCATTGATTTTGAGAGAAAAAATCGAATTTGTTTTTTTTAAAATTTTGTATTTATTAATGTAAATCTTTTTAAAAAAAGAAATAAAATTAAATGAAATTTCTCGAATTAAAAAAATGATAATGGAGAATTGTCCGTGTAATGCCGCGACATCCGTCGAATTAGTTAAAACTATGTAATTGAATTACATGTTTGCATTTATTTTAATTATATTAATTAAAATACGCAATTTAATTGAACGACGGTGTAATTTATTAAATTGCGTATTTGCAATTGTATTAGATATTTGAATTAATTGCACCAATTAAATAAAATACGCAATTTAATTAACGACGGTGTGATTTATTAAACTGCGTATTTGCAATTGTCTTTATAATTTTAATTTTTTGACACAGGTTGACTAAAATACGTAATTTCCAACAAGAGGGGAGAGAGCAAATTTAAACAGTGTCTTCACGAAACCCGGGATTTCTCCATGGATTCCCTGGATATTGCGTATGTTCAGCGGTTAATGAAAACGCACGAAGTAGCCTGTCTCCCAGCTGCCCATGCCCGGAGTATCGAACAAAATCAAAATTTACACAATTTAATAAATCAAACCGTCGTTAAAATAAATTGCGTTTTTCAGTATATTCGTGTCAAAAATTAAAATTATAAACACAATTGCAAATACGCATATTAATAAATCACACCGTTGTTAATTAAATTGCGTATTTTAATTACTAATTCGTGCAATTAATTCAAATTTTTATTACAATTACAAATATAATTACGTAATTTAATGCATGTCGCACCCGTACACGGACAGAGAATGGGTGAAATCTTTTTTGAAAAATGTTTTAAAAATCAGCCAAAATTGAGCCAAAGATTGTTTTCTTTAGAAACTTTTAAAATGATAAAGCTAGCTTTATTTTTCTCATATAAGTAAGGTGTTGGATCAAAGAACGGAAATGTTTTTCAGGGTGAAAATCAGAAAAGTACTATTATATATTTAATGTTAATTATTTCCACATGGTCTTTGGAATCGAATAATTGGTTTTAAAAAAAGTATAAAAATGCTATAAAAAGAGATCAAAAGAATCTTAGAGAGATTTCCACTTTCGAATATTCAAGGCTACCTTCTCTCTTTCTCTCTCTATCTCTCTATCTCTCTCTCTCACTGTCTCTCTCTCTCTCTAACTCTTTTACTCTTACTCCCCAAATCCTCTGCATCTCTAACACTTCCGAAGTCCCTCTACTTCTCTTTTTCATTCTCAATTGGGATTACTGTATTTAACGGAATTTTTCTTTGCGAAATAGTTTTCTCAGTTTTTTTTTGGGATTTTATGTATTTGGCTTTTATTATTGTACCTGTACCACATATTATATTCCAACGAACACGTGGAAAATAATTACCTCAAAATATATAATAGTACTTTTCTGATTTTCAATCTGAAAAACATTTCCGTTCTTTGCTGTCAAAAAGACAATCACGTGTTTTTTTTTAAAGTTTTCATAGTTTCTAGCGTGAAATTAGATTCCGAAAGCGGAAAAGTACTATTATTTAGAAGTAATTATTTTCTATGTGTTCTTTGGAATCGAATCTCTGGCACGGACAAAGGATATACAGATAACAAAGACGGCCTTCAGGCCGCTTCCTTTTTTACCTCAAGCCGCTTTCTGTTTTTTATCCAACCTCAGGCCGCTTTCTTTTCGTCTCAAATGATAACTTTTTCCGGCGAATATTTGCATATAACACTGATTAATGTATACGGCGAGACTCCGTGACGCAGCCGCCGATTCCTTACGGGTGTGAAAATCGCGGCGCTACCATGTCAGGCAACCAGAGTTTTCTGCGTCTTTTCAGGCGGGAACATTGAACATTCGATTTTAATTTTTTGACACAGGTTGACTAAAATACGTAATTTCCAACAAGAGGGGAGAGAGCAAATTTAAACAGTGTCTTCACGAAACCCGGGATTTCTCCATGGATTCCCTGGATATTGCGTATGTTCAGCGGTTAATGAAAACGCACGAAGTAGCCTGTCTCCCAGCTGCCCATGCCCGGAGTATCGAACAAAATCAAAATTTACACAATTTAATAAATCAAACCGTCGTTAAAAATTCGCCTGGTGCTCCATCGAAACCAACATGATCACCGATCCGAACCTCCGCCCCATGGCTTCTCCCGAACTGTGCCGGAGTTCCATCCTCTGCCTCCGCCGGTTCATCAACGCCGCCACTCACATTCCCGAAGAGAATGCGGTTAGAGAGATGGAGAGAGAAACCACCAAATTTCTTTCAGGATTTGGACAAATTGCCGGTGATCAAGTCGTCTGGGGAGCTGATTGACTCGTTGACCCATTTTGTGATTAGGAAGGTCTTCCTGACGATGGAGGCGTTTAGTGGAGAGCACAGGTAAGGAGAGAGAGGGGCAGAGAGTATAGATAAGTTAGAGACGCAGAGAAACAGGCTGGATTCGAGACAAACAGGGAAAGAGACAATTAGATAAGTTAGAGACGCAGAAAGTCGGAGAGGGTCAGACACCCAGACTTAGACGACGAGAGGCAGAATCAGTTAGAGAATGGCATTTAAAGGCGAGGTGAGAGACTCAGACATGTATACGTGGTTAGAGAGAGAGAGGGGTTAGAGACGCAGATCCTTTTTTCAGGCTCGGAGCAGACGCCGTTGACCTCCTCACGGCCCTCATCGACACGAATGCGGCCCGCATCGCCCGCGATGGAGATATGTACAGGGCAATTCAATCTTTGGATCTCTCGAAACTTCCCAGCAGGTTAGTCTCTCTCTCTCTCTCTCTCTCTCTCTCTCTCTTTCTCTCTCTCTAACACCTCTTTCCAGGACCAAGTTGATGACTACGCTCGTGTTGATCGCAGCCGAGGCGGAGGACACCGAATTGCAGCAGGAGATGTACAGCAAGGTTGGTGTCTGCGTCTCTAACCTTGCCTAATATCTGCGTCTCTAACCCTGTCTGACTGTCTGCGTATCTAACCCTGTCTGACTGTCTGCGTATCTAACCTTGTCTGACTCTCTGCGTCTCTAACATTTACATGTATGTCTGCATCTCTTCTTCTAACCGTTTCTGTTAATTACCCCTCCCTTCCTTTCCAGATCCTCGTCCCTCTGATGGATCGTTTCCGTGAGCTCTGTTCCCAGCCGGCCACCTCCCAAACGGACGCCGACCTCGCAGACCTGCTCCAGTGCTTCAACGGCGTGGCGCAGGCCGGCTCCGCCAACACGGCCGTCGTGCTCTCAGGTGAAGAATTCTTCTTCCGCGCCCTCGTCTTCGGCATTACAGTGGGCGACGGCTACGCGGCGGCGGTAGACATGGCCGCTGGCGATTGGATACGCCAGCCGGAGCGTGAGTAGCTTGCGCCATATTCCTATGAGCTTCGCCTGCTTGTCCGGAAAAACGGGCTGCCCGAGACGTCTCATTTTAGCGTTGTATTCCAATTTGTTTGCCTGTTGGACGGCAGCTCGTTTTTCATACAATTATTGTGCTTTATCAGGTGAATTTTGAGGAAATTCAGGGTCAGAGACGCAGAGGCATATGGTAAAAACAATGTTTCGTAAGTACTTTTCGACAGCGCCGTGGGAGGCTTTGTAAAAATTGGGCAAAAAATGACACTAAAATGCATTTTTGATGTCTTGTTTGTAAATTTAGGTCAGCTTTGTTTAAGGCAGGAAGGTCAGAGACGCAGGGATACGCAGATGTAGAAGTCAGAGACGGCGGTCGTTAAATTATAGTGGTCCTTAAAAAATTAAAATTTAAAAATATATATATTAAAAAATATAAAACAAAATTATTTTTATTATATTTTATGTTTGCAAGACAAGAAACAGAGAAAATCTACTGAAAGTGTCGAAAATATAAAAGAAAACTAACGAAAACGTTGCAAAAAAAAATATAATTAAAAAAAATTTTTTAATAATTTTTTTATATTTAAAAAAATATTTTTTAAGGACCGCTAATCCAGAAAAGAGCCGTAGATCATACGATAAGATAATGCAATGGTTAGAGACGTAGAGGACTGTGGTGATGGTTAGAGAAACACAGGATAGAGGTATAGGGTAGAGACGCAGACACAAAGGAAGATACTCAGACATTCAGAGAACTAGTGGGCAGAGGCGCAGACAGTTAGAGCACCGGGAATAAGAGAGACGCAGACGGAAAGGTTAGGGGCGCAGGTTTTCAGGGTTAGGGAAGCAAATTACATGGTAGGCCCGTGAGAAGTCGGGTGTCAATAGTACTCTTCAAAATTAATTCATTCTGAATTTTGCACTTCAAAGGGGTGGAAGAGGGAAATTTCAATGTTTAAGTAATCTTGATTGGTCCTGAATGCCTGTTTGTAATTAAAAATTATTAAATATTGAATTATTATTTACCTTTAAATTTCAGAGTTCTTGAATCCCCTGCTAGACAGCTGCATTCCTCTGATGTCCTCTAGGGCCCACTGCCAGCCGATCATCACCGCCATCCTGCAGATGCTCCTCGACGTCACCACGAAAGTCGCAATCTACATTGATGATCAGGTGAGTGTCACAGGATCACATGCACACGAGCCCACGTTCACACAAACACACTTGCATTACACAGTACAAAACACGTGTGAATGGGCTCACGTTACTCACACGTTATTTCAGGAGAAGGCAGCCGCGTTGTACAACATCCTGGTGGCCATTGTGACCGGCTACTCGGAGCAGCAGAGACAGCGGTTGATGGGAATCAGCCAGGCTGACGAGGAGGACAAGGCCACCGATTTGGTACGGGTTTCAGTTTTTTAGAATTGGAAAAATTGGTTTTTAAAGTCTAAAAGTGAAGTTGTGTTTAAAAATTGAAGTTCAAAGGTCAAAAAATCCAATTTTAAGCCTTAAAATTGGATTTTAATGGTCTAAAAATTGGATTTTTTTAAATTTAAAAATTGGTTTTTTCATGATTTAAAAATTGGTTTTAAAGGTCTAAAGTTGTGGTTTAGGTGACTTTCATGGAGATTCTGGCGAATGTGTTGTCGAAGGATATTCTGGATGGAGCGCCGGGAACGGTGGCCACTGGAGCGCAGGTAAGGAGAGAGAGAGAGACGCAGACAAGTAGAGAGAGATGGTATACGCAGAGAATTAGAGGGGTAGACAGAGACGCAGACAAAAACGGTCAGACAGGCATACATATATGGTTAGAGACGCAGATCCATAGACAGAGTTAGAGAATCAGACACCTCCTCATTCCTTTCTTTTCCAGGTCGTCATGAAGTCCCTGGAAATGCTCACTAGCATCATGAACGAGGACATCCTGAAAATCCCCGACGTGGCCCAGAAATTCTACCGGCTGATCGTCTACCTCGTGGAATTCTCCCCCGAGGCCCTGCAGCAAATGTCCGCCGATCTCCTCAATTCCATCTTCCAGTGCCTCAGGGTAATTAGCACTTTGCATATCGAATAAGCATTTTGGAATAAGAAGAGTTAACTGGATTCTTCTAAAGAAAAAGCTATAAAAATCTAATTGGAATATTACAGATGGGAATCCAGAATACCTTCGGATTGGAGATCTGCTCCCTGGCGCTGGAGGGTCTGACCGAAGTGGGAATGTACATGGCCTCTCACCCGGAAGTGCATTCGGAGGTCGTTTCGACGAGTCTGAGGGATTTGATGCCGGTAGGGTCCATTTCTCTGCGTCTAACCTGACGTAGCCCATCCTTTGAGTCTCTGACAACCTGCCTCTGCTAGTTTTTTCTGGGTCTCTCTCTCTCTCTCTAACTCTCTCTTCCAGATGGCCTTCGAAGCCACCCTCGACTACAGCTGCGAGAACAGTCTCTTCACCGACGCCTGCAGCAGTCTCTACGCCCTCATCTGCTTCGATAAGGTGCTTTTGTTGACCTTTTTTACTCAATTTATTTGCTTATATTCTAATTAATTTAATTTTAACCCGTGGTTACTGCATTATTCCTATTAACCATGAATTTTTCAGAACGGCTTCGAGCGGTTCGTCTTGAATATCCTCAATGACAAGAGCAACACGGCGGCGGCAGAGCATCTGAGGGCCGCTTTTATGGAACTCCTTCCGGCCGAGCTGAAGCCAAACAGGGCTTCTAGGTTAGTTTCTGGGACAACTTTCCGCTTTTTCTGGCAACCTCAGGCCGCTTTTCGCTTTTTTGGCAACCTCAGGCCGTTTTCCGCTTTTTCTGGCGATCTCAGGTCGCTTTTCTGGTAACCTCAGGCCGCTTTTCTGGTAGCCTCAGACCGCTTTCCGCTTTTACTGGCGGCCTCAGGCCGCTTTCTGCTTTTCTGGTAACCTCAGACCACTTTTTGGCAGCCTAAGGCCGCTTTCTCTCTCTCTCTCTAACTCCCTATTTCAGACTCGACTTCCGCCGTCGCATGGAAAAGCTCCTCAACAGCATCCAGGGTCTCCTCACCATCCCCTAAATCTCCTCTTTTCTACGGTTCTCCCCGTGATTTCATGACTTTTATCTGTTGATATCGTGATTTCCTACAAGTTTTAATGTCGCTGCATGCTAATTTGCGAGATTTTCTCGCAGAATTCGCATGTTTCCCCCGATTGTTTGTTACTTTTTGTTACTTGCCCCCACTCTCTCTCTCTCACAGGGAATGTCCCTCTCTTTAATTTATGAATAATATTGAATGATACATATTAGATTGTATCCCTAATTATTCTAATTATTCGCATAAGTAGGCGCAGGTAGGACAATCTCGAACCACGGTTAGCACTCGGGTTTCGGAGCCCCCATCGAGTCTTTTTGTCATTTTGATTGTGTGTAATAAAGTGAGGCGAGAATTGTGGGTTACGGTAGTCTTTCTGGTGATGAAGGGTGGCTCCAGGCAGGGCCGCTATCCCTTTACGACCTAATCTCAGCCGAGATTGGCGCCCCTCATTTGCATATTGCACCCCAAAAAGTTATTTTAGTGTAAATTTAAAGGGACCTTTTTTAAAACTTTATCTCAAATTGAAGAGTTTCAAAAGTTATTTTAGAAAATATGTAACAGTTTGGGATTTAAATGCGTCGTTTTGGAGAAATCTGCATTTGAAATGCCATTTTTGGCCATTCCAGGCAATTTGCAAATGTGGATAACCGGCATTTTAACGAACAACGTGCACGGTGTTTATGCGTCCATCCAATCCATCGGTTTATCGACTTTTTGGTCGTCACTATTCGAATGTTCAATGTTCCCGCCTGAAAAGACGCAGAAAACTCTGGTTGCCTGACATGGTAGCGCCGCGATTTTCACACCCGTAAGGAATCGGCGGCTGCGTCACGGAGTCTCGCCGTATACATTAATCAGTGTTATATGCAAATATTCGCCGGAAAGAGTTATCATTTGAGACGAAAAGAAAGCGGCCTGAGGTTGGATAAAAAACAGAAAGCGGCTTGAGGTAAAAAAGGAAGCGGCCTGAAGGCCGTCTTTGTTATCTGTATATCCTTTGTCCGTGCCAGAGATTCGATTCCAAAGAACACATAGAAAATAATTACTTCTAAATAATAGTACTTTTCCGCTTTCGGAATCTAATTTCACGCTAGAAACTATGAAAACTTTAAAAAAAAAAACACGTGATTGTCTTTTTGACAGCAAAGAACGGAAATGTTTTTCAGATTGAAAATCAGAAAAGTACTATTATATATTTTGAGGTAATTATTTTCCACGTGTTCGTTGGAATATAATATGTGGTACAGGTACAATAATAAAAGCCAAATACATAAAATCCCAAAAAAAAACTGAGAAAACTATTTCGCAAAGAAAAATTCCGTTAAATACAGTAATCCCAATTGAGAATGAAAAAGAGAAGTAGAGGGACTTCGGAAGTGTTAGAGATGCAGAGGATTTGGGGAGTAAGAGTAAAAGAGTTAGAGAGAGAGAGAGAGACAGTGAGAGAGAGAGATAGAGAGATAGAGAGAGAAAGAGAGAAGGTAGCCTTGAATATTCGAAAGTGGAAATCTCTCTAAGATTCTTTTGATCTCTTTTTATAGCATTTTTATACTTTTTTTAAAACCAATTATTCGATTCCAAAGACCATGTGGAAATAATTAACATTAAATATATAATAGTACTTTTCTGATTTTCACCCTGAAAAACATTTCCGTTCTTTGATCCAACACCTTACTTATATGAGAAAAATAAAGCTAGCTTTATCATTTTAAAAGTTTCTAAAGAAAACAATCTTTGGCTCAATTTTGGCTGATTTTTAAAACATTTTTCAAAAAAGATTTCACCCATTCTCTGTCCGTGTACGGGTGCGACATGCATTAAATTACGTAATTATATTTGTAATTGTAATAAAAATTTGAATTAATTGCACGAATTAGTAATTAAAATACGCAATTTAATTAACAACGGTGTGATTTATTAATATGCGTATTTGCAATTGTGTTTATAATTTTAATTTTTGACACGAATATACTGAAAAACGCAATTTATTTTAACGACGGTTTGATTTATTAAATTGTGTAAATTTTGATTTTGTTCGATACTCCGGGCATGGGCAGCTGGGAGACAGGCTACTTCGTGCGTTTTCATTAACCGCTGAACATACGCAATATCCAGGGAATCCATGGAGAAATCCCGGGTTTCGTGAAGACACTGTTTAAATTTGCTCTCTCCCCTCTTGTTGGAAATTACGTATTTTAGTCAACCTGTGTCAAAAAATTAAAATTATAAAGACAATTGCAAATACGCAGTTTAATAAATCACACCGTCGTTAATTAAATTGCGTATTTTATTTAATTGGTGCAATTAATTCAAATATCTAATACAATTGCAAATACGCAATTTAATAAATTACACCGTCGTTCAATTAAATTGCGTATTTTAATTAATATAATTAAAATAAATGCAAACATGTAATTCAATTACATAGTTTTAACTAATTCGACGGATGTCGCGGCATTACACGGACAATTCTCCATTATCATTTTTTTAATTCGAGAAATTTCATTTAATTTTATTTCTTTTTTTAAAAAGATTTACATTAATAAATACAAAATTTTAAAAAAAACAAATTCGATTTTTTCTCTCAAAATCAATGGGAAGAATTGTGAGATGATGTCGTTATTAGTAAAAAAATGGATTTCAACGCTCAAAAAACAAGTTTTCATCTTTGATTCCACGAAAATGTCAAAAACGCCTTAATACAAGTTACAAAAATAGATAAATAATAGGTAAATAATTTCCCTGTTATAATTACAGTACTTTTATAAATTGTTAATATTTGAGATTTTCCAATATTGTAATTCACTCCTTGTAATTCTACAGTACATACTAAATTAGTTACCTCGACTAATAAACAAAACAAAATTGTTTTGGTCAAAAACAACAAAAATATATACATTTTAAAAAAGTGGACTCAGTCCTTTGCAACCCGCTGTGTAATTGGCAAACTACAGTAACCCTATGAAGTTTAGAATTTTTGGCTTTTTCTTGATTGAAATTTTAATAGCATACACATATAACGAAAAATACATATGCGAGATTTCAAGGCACTTAAAATAGAATATAATTACGATAAATTTCAAATGAATTAGCTACAAAAGTTTTAAATTTTCCTTTATTTTCGAAACAAAACCACAGCTGCTTAGACAATTTGATTAGAATACCGTAACCCAGCAGCTATGACTATTATTAGAGTAACCACAATTTTTTTTTCGAAAAAGTTCATATTTTATCATAAAGTCACAAACGTCAGAAATACAAAAACTCACAAAAGGACTACAAAGCATCGAAGCATTATAACACACGCCCACATAGTACAACGATTATCACCGATGTTTAATAAATGCACTTGAGAATAATCGTTCTGCTCAAAATATGATATGTAAAAATAAAATAAAATATGTGGTGAGGCGGGTAGACAAATAATTGGGCTGGAGAGTTAATGCCTCACTTTTATTTTCTCTTACGATTACTCATCTTTTCTCTCTCTCTCTCTCTCTCTCTCTCTCTCTCTCTCTCTCGCTTCATTCACCATTTTCTCCATGTTTGATGCGTTGGGAAGCTCTTTCTGTCTTCTTATTTATGTTTTACCTTTGTCTCTATGTTTCTGTCTATCTCTATTTATCTGTCACCCCTCTCCAAACGTTACTTCCTAAATATTATTCATTTATGTTTCTTTGAATCTAAATGTGACGCAACTTTTTCAACAAACAACCACAAATGAGCATTTCAGGTCTTGTCTAGTCACTTTCCAAGAACGTCAACAGTTACAAATTTGTGTTCTAAGAATTTCCGTCTTCCTCTTTGATGTTTTGCTATATCTCACAATTCTAAAGCATCTCACAATGAGCTACAACAACCCGGTGGCACGTGACTGGTCCATTGGAAACATTTCAACTCTCAATTCATGGATTTGTGGATCGCTATCGCTTATTTTGAACTCAGCCCTAGCTATTGCAATCTTAACCAAGTCATATTCCCTTGTTGGGGCTTACAGATACATGATGGTTTATGCAGTTGTCCTGGATATGGCTGTCAGTGCCATTTTCATTGTCACGAGTCCGGTAGGTTTTCTATGTCTGTCTGTCTCTCTCTCCCTCTCTCTCTCCCTCTCTCCCTCTCTCTCTCTCTCTCTCTCTCTCTCTCTCTCTTTCTCTTTCTCTTTCTCTCTCTATCCCTCTCTCTCTAGACTCCCATTTCAGTTGATTGCTTCAATGAGGCAGGGTCGTAGTATTCTTTTTGTCCAAGGAGGAATACAAATGCCCACAGATCTTGGTCAAATATGCCTTGTTATGGCAGTGCTACTAATTTGCCAATCTCTGATCTCTCCTTGTTGTCTGTTCTTTGTTCGATATCTACAAATATGCAGGTTTGCTTCGGAGAGAGAGAGAAAGAGAGAAAGAGGGGGAGGGAGGGAGATCAAGAAACTTAAATTTTAGACGGAAGCCGGTCTCATGCCGTACTGTAGTCAAAACTATAGTAGTTTCTGTGGTAATCTCACAAATTGGAGGTGTAGCCCTGGCTGTTGGGGCCTGGCCAGACCCTGACGACGTAGGTGACTTTGGAGTAGCTGTTTGGAACTACAACATTCATCGTACCGGAGCGTTTTTAGTGGCTTCTTTGGAGGTGAGAAATTCTACCTTTCTCTCACTCACTCACTCACTCACTCACTCACTCACTGATTCTCAAATTCTAGCAAACTGACCCACTAGGCGCTTACCGTAACACCCTCCTCTACTTTGTAATCTTCTACCTAGCAATTATCTTGTTTCTCTGTTGGTGTTTGATGCTTTTCTGCTGGCATAATTTGGTAGTTACGATTAGAACAAGTTCTATGAGTGCTTACACAAAAAGTATACAAAGTCAGATCCAGATGGTCCTGTTGGCTCAGGTTAGTCTCTCAAACTCTCTCTCTCTCTCTCTCTCTCTCTCTCTCTCTCTCTCTCTCTCTCTCTCTCTCTCTCTCTCTCTCTCTCTCTCTCTAACCCACATTTTCAGTTCCTCGTTCCTCTAATCTTCGTCCATCTCCCCTTCTGCAGCACCTGTCTTGCCCCTCTTTTCAACTTTGCCTCCGGAGGAGCCGCCGAAGCCTTGCCTTTCCTGTTCGCCTGGGGACCATTGATAGATTCCTTTTTGATTATCATTTGTGTCCGAGATTTCAGGTCTTACCTTTGTCCTTGCAAAGCTAAAACAGCTGTTGTGGCTTTCATTACCACTGGAGCGGTTGTAAGCCGAAATGAAAATTAGAATAACAAAATTTCTTTGCAATCTCAGATTTGTCAGTTTTGAAAAAAAAACATACAAAAAATAAAATAAAGTGTTTCAAAACATCCCTGACGCAGTGTTTACGTACACAGATGAGGAATTAGGTGACTTCTTCCGCAATCAACAGTTTTTTCTTCAATTTGCAACTCAGTTTTTAGTGCGAGATAGATAGAGAGAGAGAGAGAGAGAGAGAGAGAGAGACAGAGAGAGGGACAGAGAGAGAGACAGAGAGAGACATAGAGAGAGAGACAGAGAGAGAGACAGAGACAGAGAGAGAGAGAAAGAGAGAGAGAGAGAGAGAGAGAGAGAGAGAGACGCCGAGAGCATCAATGTCCAATTGATGGAGTGAGCACAACACGCAATCAGACATCCCAATTACCACCTATTCAAAAACTTTCCCAGTCACAAGTTTCACGATTTCCTAACATTTCTTTTTCTTCAGAACACTAATCAACCAAACGCCTCTTCATGCTCAATCCAATTGCCTTCATTGCCTTCCTCATGATAGCCAAGAATTCTCTGGAAAGTGGATAGTCAATTGCGAAAATTTCAACGATTAACTCGTTGGTTTGTGGAATTCTATCACTATTTGTTAATTCTATTTTACTTTTTACTATAATGAAGAAGTCAAATTCAAATTTTGGTGCTTACAAATATGTCATGATTTATTCTGTAATCCTAGATATGGCTGTTAGCAGTGTTTTTATAGCGACCACACCGGTAAGCTCTCTCTCTCTCTCTCTCTCTCTCTCTCTCTCTCTCTCTCTCTCTCTCTCTCTTATCTAACTCTGTTTTCAGTTAATAGCTTCCCTAAGTGAAGGCCGTAGCATCGTCTTCATCCAAAGAGGAATCCAAATGCCTGCCTCTCTGGGACGAATCCTTCTGGTCATCTTGGTTCTTCTAATTTGCCAGTCTCTAATCTCTCCCGGTTGCCTCTTCTATCTAAGATATCGGCAGATTTGCAGGTGAAAAACAATGATATTTACCAGAAAGTTGTTTTAGAACAGTTCGTGTTACAAGATTCACTGTTATTCAAACTATTCTTGTTTCCCTGGTGATTTCACAAATTGGTGGTGTTTCTCTTGCTGTTGCCGCTTGGCCAGATGAGCACGACTACAATGATTTTAGAAAAGCCGTTTGGTCATATTACATTAACAGACGTGGTGGTTTCTTGGTGGCTTCGTTGCAGGTAAGAGAGAGAAAGAGAGAAAGAGAAAGAGAGAGAGAGAGAGAGAGAGAGAGAGAGAGAGAGAAAAGTCTCAAGTCCTTCAGCAAAACTCCAACGGCTTCCGAAACCCTCTCCTCTACTGTGTCATCTTCTACCTAGCCACCATCCTCATCCTCTGCTGGTGTTTAATGTTCTTCTGCTGGAAAAAACTCGTAACCACCATAAAAGAAAGCTCCATGAGTGCCTACACTAAGAATGTCGAACGCCAAGTCAAAAAGGTGCTTCTAGCACAGGTAATTCTCCCAAAACCTTGATTTTTTTCGGATTTTCTAGATGTAAAAACTTTTTTCAGTTCTTGGTTCCTTTCATTTTCGTGCATCTTCCATTCTGCACAACTTGTATAGCTCCACTATTCAATTTGGTTACTGGAAAGGCGGCCGAAGCCCTTCCATTTCTCTTTGCCTGGGGCCCATTAATAGACGCTGTTCTGATATTTATTTGTGTTCGTGATTTTAGAAAGTTTGTTTTTCGATGTAAATAAGGAATAAAGTGAAAAGAGCTGGAAAGTGAAAGAAAAGCGAGAGAATTATCTATTTGTGATGGTCCCGCCACGAAAACTTCAATTTACCGCGGATAACCATGCGGCATCAAATTATCAGATCAAAAATGCATTTTTTGTGAAACCATAGTTTTCGAAAACGATGGTTTCTGTCTTCATGGCAGTCTTTTTGTTCGCAAAAACGAGAATTTGTTATACGCGACCGCTCGCGTTGCATAGTGGGAAGCGGCAGCCGCCGCAATGGGCGTGGCTTCCGCGCTGTCTCTGCCCTTGCGGTATATCTATTTTTTGCTTGTAATGTTATGTTCACAATATAAAAGAAATTTTAACCGTCTTTACAGGTGTTACATTGCATATATTTACAAGGTTAATTTAAAAAGCTAGTGATCAATCGCTTCGGGAACAATTATGATGCAATTTACTCCGTTTAAAAAATACGTTGAAAACTACTCCAAATGTTAGGTTTCGAACAAAAATTTGAATTCTAGGAGCAACACCGTGCGGCACAGCAATGATTTATTTATCAACAGATTTATCTGTACCAAAATGAATTTTTTTAGTGAAAACGGTGGCTTCCTTTTCCATGGAAGTCTTTCTGCGCGCAAAAAACGCAGGGAAATTCATATTTTGAGACGTGTGCTCTTTTTCATCTTATCCATCCCATAAAAAATACCCGCCCCAACTATTTTACATTTTTGCAACAGCCGCCCCATTTTATTTTGAACTGTCCCATATGATTGAAATTATTGTTCCAGTCATATTAAAAATTTTCTTCAACGGCCGTTTTTTCCAAATTTAGGACGGACTTGTATACAAAGATGGGGCGTGAAAAAACGTCGAGACGGGTAAATTTATATTGGGGGCGTGCAAAAACCCATGATACATTTAAGGTGAAAAAGAGCCCAGAACAACAACAAAAATGCAATGAGATTGAGGAGTTTACGTAACATGATATATTTGAACAACCGTTTGTCCTGATTATTCCACCGGGCGTAGTGCAGGATCATGACGTCAAGGCTGGTCATATGCGTCCACAGAGTGGTTGCCAGGAACACTAGCAGTTCCATCTTGATTCCCTCCTACTAGCCAGCCGTTTCTCAAAATCCTCCCCACGCTGTTCTTTTTGCGAACGATGGTAGTTTCGTTGAAGGAAAGTGCCGAGCCATTCATACGGGGTTATTCTGGAAGTACTTGACCATGAGATTCCGAAATTACTAGTACCACTGAGCCACGCTCTGGATGGTATCTTCAGGAGGTGACGACGATGTTGTGTTAATTACAGACGCTGCCAGTTTCATGGAGCTGGATTGGGGCCAGAAGCGGCTTTTTCTGGGGTTTCACTCTAAAATGTATCTATTGATAATTTCAATGTTTATTTCAAATAAGAAAAGACGAATTTCATAATAAAATACAGTCAAACACATTTTTAAAGTTAGAATCGACGTGAGGCCATCCACACAGTCCTTTAATACACAATATTCTGATCCAGTGAAAGCAGATGAAGGTTTGAAGTTCCTAATTTTAAATTCATTTTTAGAAAAAAAATTTACATTGTTTTTATTTACTATGTTAATTTTAAAAATCTAGCGAATAATAGTTTCGGGCAATTAAGATGTAATTTAGTCATTTCAAGACAGAACTCGCAGTGGAAACCGCTTCAAATTAAAGTTTTCTTAAGTGTTTCGTTATTATTTGTATATTCTTTCTGGAAATTAGTGTTGTATTGTAATTTAAAGTACAATATCACTTAATTAACTACTTTAGTTGCTTTAAAGTTGTTGGTGTCGCTGTGAGATTCAGGGAGCATTTATTTGTAAACGATTGTCAAAGTTGAATATTATTTTATTATGCATTTTACTGCCCGATGAACTTCGAAAACTACCAATCCTTTTACGAAGTCATAGTACAACGTTTTTATTTACAAAGTTATTTTAAAAATATAAATTGTTTAAGAACGGAATTTTAAAAAAAAATCACTGGAAACTGCGCCAATTGAAGGCTTTCTTCTGTTTTCATTATTCCTTGTATTTTCTTCTAAAAACAATTAGTTTAAATGCAATTTTAAGTTAAAATCACTTAATAACTATTTTAATTACCTTTAAGTTGAGGCAGTCGCTGTGCTAGAGAGCCTAATTTTTGTAAATGGTGGAAAATTGTGATTATTAAAAAAAATTATATTTCACGTTTAGTGTGCTTTAATTTACAAACTTTATAAAAAAGGGCCATTTATAGTTTTGGGCCTAATTTAAAAATAATTTGTCTTTTTTGTGGACAACATCAATTAATCAATCGTTCACACTAAGTGTTTTTAATTGTCTTTTTTTCTTCTCAGTTGCCTTAAAATATTTAAAAAAAAGTTCATTTTCAGGAAACTATGCGACAAGATCGCCCCCAGCGCCCTCCAAACGAAAGTGGCCGAGACCAACTGGACCCCCAACCGCCCTCCTTACGGCGTGAGTTTTCCCATTTCTCCTAAAATTCAGGGATTTACGGGCCGACCCGTTGAACAATCCGGACCGCCCAGTGAAAAATAAAACACAAAAAAAATCAATATTTGAATGGTTTTCAGGCAAAGAACCATCCCCTGCCGAACTTCAGCAGCATATCCAGGACCCAGCCACACCCAACAACTTTAACCACTTCGTAGGTTTTTTTCCAGGGGAACCTGACACATACCTGGACATTGGGGGGAGAGTATAAAGAAAGGCCTCCCATTCAAACGATCAACTAAACGACCCGGGTTCGATCCCGTTCGGGGCGTTTCTTTATTTTTTTTGTGGCAATTTAATATGCTTTTTTACAAGTGATTTTTTAAATTATAAATTCACATACAATTTTTTGTTTGTTTTACTGATTAATTATTTTTTTAAAGTTAAAAAAAATTACAAACTTGAAAAGTTTTGTTTTATTTATTTTTAGTATTGTTTTCTTTTTTCCAAAAAAAAAAAAAAGTTTTCCAAATTGCACCGGCTGGGATCGAACCCTGGCCTTTTCGGTAGTGTTTTCGATTGCGACTTTGAAGTGCGAAAAAGCATTTCAAGCGGACATTTGTTGCCAAAAAGCGGCTTTTAATGTCCAAAAACAGGTCAAGCGTCCTTTTGTTGCCAAAAAGCGGCTTTCATTTTATAATTACCTATTTTCAGCTCAACATCGAGGATGTGCTTCACCAGAAAAAGTGCACCCACTGTGGAAAGAAATTCAACCGTAAGAGGGATCTCAGGATTCACGTTCGCTCCTGCCTCGGGGATATTCGCCACGACGAATCCCCTGAAGAACATCATCCGCAAAATGGTAAGCGGCTGGAATTGAGTAATTTAAAAAAATTTCCTTTTTAAATCTATTTAAAATTTATTTCACGATTTGATAACATTTTTCTCCTAAATCATAGGTGCAAGGGCGTTAATTGGATTGGAAAAAAATATAAAAAAGGCAGAAAAATTAAGTCTTTAAAAAATTTAATTTTGGTGGTACCTTGTTTGCCCTTTATGCTAATTATAAATACAGTTGGGGTAATATAAATACAACGGCTTTAAAATTAAACTTCGACCTCTTTGACCTAAAAATATATATTTAAAAAATGCCTAAAAGTGGAAAAATAAGCAAATTATTAGGCTCAAAGCGGCCTATTTTTCAGAAAAAATATTTTTTTCTTCCTAATTTAAAAAATCAAGTTTCAGGTCCCAGTCGTTCGGATGGATTCTACGGAGACAACGACATGAACGGGCACAACAACGTCGCCATCAATCCGCCCGGAGAAGCCACCACCACCGAGCCGGCTGTCTCCTTCGATGTAAGTTCTCTCTCTCTCTCTCTCTCTCTCTCTCTCTCTCTCTCTCTTTCTCTCTCTTTCTCTCCCTGTCTAATTAGCCTAAATTTTGCCGCAGCCGCGTCCCAGCTCCGGAAGCCACGGATCGTCTCCTTCCTCCATCACAGACGAATTTCTTGCCACCGAGAGTCTGCCTGAAAATATCATCCAGATTCAACAGGAATCCAGCTTCCATCACGTTAATGTAAGTTCTCTCTCTCTCTCTGTCTGTCTGTCTGTTTCTCTCTCTCTCTCTCTCTCTCTCTCTCTAACCAATCTGACTTTCTGCGTGTCTGACTGTCTGCGTCTCTAACCTTGTCTGACTGTCTGCGTCTCTAAACTTGTCTGACTGTCAGCGTCTCTAACCTTGTCGGACTGTCTGCGTCCCTAACCCTGTCTGACTGTCTGCGTCTCTAACCTTGTCTGACTTTCTGCGTCTCAAACACTGTCCGAATTTCTGCGTCTCTAACCTTGTCTGACTGTCTGCGTCTCTAACCCTGTCTGATTGTCTGCGTCTCTAGCCTTGTCTGATTTTCTGCGTCTCTAACCCTGTCTGACTGTCTGCGTCTCTAACCTTGTCTGACTGTCTGCGTCTCTAACCTTGTCTGACTGTCTGCGTCTCTAACCTTGTCTCAATGTCTGCGTCTCTAACCTTGTCTGACTGTCTGCGTCTCTAACCTTGTCTGACTTTCTGCGTCTCAAACACTGTCCGACTTTCTGCGTCTCTAACCTTGTCTGACTGTCTGCGTCTCTAACCCTGTCTGATTGTCTGCGTCTCTAGCCTTGTCTGATTTTCTGCGTCTCTAACCCTGTCTGACTGTCTGCGTCTCTAACCTTGTCTGACTGTCTGCGTCTCTAACCTTGTCTCAATGTCTGTCTGTTTCTCTCTCTCTCTCCAATTAACCATCCCTTTTCAGCAGTCTCTCCCAGTCTCTGACAATTCTTCCGAATCCGCTCTCCCGAGCTTTCAGAGCAGCCAAGAAGTCGGTAATGACGTCATCAGTTCTCACGTCGATCCGTCGATTCACGACCGATCTCAGAGTGTAAGTCTCTCTCTCTCTCTCTCTCTCTCTCTCTCTCTTTCTCTCTCTCTCTCTCAATATTCCTAATTATTCTCTATTTTAGCCCCCTTCTGTCGACGACGGAGTTCACGAGATCTTTACCGCAAATGACTCCTCCGACTCCGAATGTTGGACCGAGACGGGTCGCGACTTCAACGTAAGTCTCTCTTTCTCTGCGGCTCTAACCCCTCCCACTCTCTCTCTCTCTCTCCCTAACCGCCCCTTTTCCAGGTCCCCATCAACAGATCCCTCGAAATCCAACGCCCTCACAATCAGGAGACAGTCAGCTCGCAGGAGACAGTGTCCACCGAAGGCAGAGAGTCCGATTGGCTTGGAATTCCAGAGTCAGAGACGACTGATGTGAGTAGAGAGAGAGAGAGAAAGAGAGAGAGAGAGAGAGAGAGAGCGAGAATAAGTCATCCTTTCCAGTCGGCCGGTAATCACGACGTCCTCGAGACCGATAACAACGACAGAAATGGACTCGACGCCCAGAAGGAGGATGAATCGTCGCCGGATTTCACCATAAATCCATTTGAGGTGAGTTACAATCAGAGAAATAGAGTGGAAGGGGCAGAGACGCAGAGAAACAGAGGGGAAGGGTTAGAGACGCAGAGAAATAGAGTGGAAGGGGTTAGAGACGCAGAGAAATAGAGGGGAAGGGTTATTGACGCAGAGAAATAGAGTGGAAGGGGTTAGAGACGCAGAGAAATAGAGGGGAAGGGGTTAGAGACGCAGAGAAATAGAGTGGAAGGGGTTAGAGACGCAGAGAAATAGAGTGGAAGGGGTTAGATACGCAGAGAAATAGAGTGGAAGGGTTACAGACGCAGAGAAATAGAGTGGAAGGGGTTAGAGACGCAGAGAAATAGAGTGGAAGGGGTTAGAGACGCAGAGAAATAGAGGGGAAGGGGTTAGAGACGCAGAGAAATAGAGGGGAAGAGTTAGTGACGCAGAGAAATAGAGGGGAAGGGGTTAGAGACGCAGAGAAATAGAGTGGAAGGGTTAGAGACGCAGAGAAATAGAGTGGAAGAGGTTAGAGACGCAGAGAAATAGAGTGGAAGGGTTTGAGACGCAGAGAAATACAGTGGGATTGTTAGAGACACAGATATATACATTTTTGATGAATTTTTTTCAGGAACCTCCCGACTTTGGAATGTTCTCCGGCAACTACGATATTCTCCTGAATCCTCCTGGATTCCATGAACAAAATCGTTTCATTGTAGAGGCTGAAACGGTTAGTTTGCTTATTAGAATATAGAGATGAAAAGTGTTAGAGAAGGGAATAAATTACAATAATTTATTAAGAGAATAAAGTGGATAAACAATTAGAACAACAGAGGAATCCAGAATGATGACAATTAAATCGGATTCTCAATAGAGCAACAAATTAGCATTGGAGCACACCTAAACACATTTGACAAGATAGCTGGCTCGAAGCCACGGCTATAACAAAAAGAAAGAAAGAAAGAGAGAGAGAGAGAGAGAGAGAGAGAGAGAAATCCCCTACTTTCAGCCTCTCTCCCACGACGTGCCTCCTCCATCTGGCCGTCAGATCCACACCGAAGCCCGCTTATATAATCCCATGCTTTGCGGGAATCAGTCGACCTACTACAATCTGGCCCAGCAGCGCCAGGGGCCTCAAGGGTTCCATCCTCGTCAGAACGAAAGAGCCGCTTTCGGTTATCCCAACGGACCGCCATCGTTCTTCGCCAACAATACGGTAAGTTCTGATGTTTCCAGAAGGAGAGAGACGCAGAAACTGACCAAACGCGGGTTGTTGCGGATTCACCTCAGGCCGCTTTCCGCTTTTTTTATGGCAGCCTCAGGTCGCTTTCCGCTTTTTTATGGCAACATCAGATCGCTTTCCGTTTTTTTTCTGGCAGTCTCAGGCCGCTTTCCACTTTTTTATGGCAGCCTCAGGCCGCTTTCCACTTTTTTATGGCAGTCTCAGGCCGCTTTCCGCTTTTTTATGGCAACATCAGGCCGCTTTCCGTTTTTGTATGGTAGCCTCAGGCCGCTTTCCGCTTTGTTATGGCAGCCTCAGGCCGCTTTCCGCTTTGTTATGGCAACCTTAGGTCGCTTTCCGCTTTTTTATGGAAACCTCAGGCCGCTTTCCGCTTTTTATGGCAACCTCAGGCCGCTTTCCGCTTTTTTTGGCAGCCTCAGGCCGTTTTCTGCAGACAAGCGCAGAGAAGGAGAGATAGTTAGAGACGCAGACATACAGAGATAGTTAGAGTTTCAGACAAGAAAATATTTGCAATTAACTCAAAAATACTAATTAACCTTCTTTCTTTCAGCAGCCTCTGAATCGGAATGCCACTGCTTCGCCCGGCCTCTTCCCACTGTTCTATCCTCACCAGCAAGGATTCTCTTCCGTCAGCCACAATCAGGGACCGTCTGGCCCCCATGTCTCTCCTCCAGAAGACGCAGATGACGACGAGACTACGGCACTCGAGCATCCCACCGGAGTGCCTTCTATGGCCATCGGCAATAGGCAGCACAGGGTCAGTTCTTGATGTTTACAGAGGGCAGACACACTGGGGATGTGGTTAGAGACGCAGAGAGAGATAAGGTGGAGGTTAGAGACGCAGAGATCAATGATTGAGACAGAGGTAGAGACGAAGACTACTAGAGATAGGTAGATACGCAGACAGGCAGATATTGTTAGAGAGGCAGACAACTGGAGATAGTTAGAGACGCAGAAAAAAGACAAAACTACCTATTTAATCCGCTATTTTCAGCAGCCTCTCTTCCCCAACTGCGTGCCTCCTCCATCTGACCAATTGTTCCACCTCCGTCCTACCCCGTTCGGCTACGAGGCCGTTCCTTTTCAACCGACCGTGGGCAAAATGCCCCACCATCACCAGGGACCTTTCGGGCTCCCTCGTCGTCAGCAAGTCGCCCACGGCGATCGTCTCACCGGACAGCCGTCGATGTTCGCCAGCCACACGGTAAGTTCTTGGTTTTTACAGAAGGAGAAAGGCAAAGAAAGAGAGAAAAGGGGCTCTATCCTGGATAAGCGGTCCTTAAAAAATATAAGGGTCCCTAAAAATATAGCGGTCCATAAAATTTAATTATAGCGGTCCATAAAAATTTGCAAATTAAAAAAAATTAATTTCTAATATATTTCATTTTTTGTAAGTTTTTGGTTTTTTTTAAAATTTTCGACACTTTCACTTTCAAAAAAATAAAAATGACAAATCTTAATTTTTAAAATTAAAAAAAACTTTTCCTGTTTTAAATTATCTTTTGTTGTTTTTTTTTAAAAATTTTTTTGATTGTTTGAAAGTGAAAGTGCCAAAATGTAAAAAAAACCAACCAATAACTTACGAAAATGAAATATAATAAAAAAACAATTTTAATTTTCTTTTTTTAATGGACCGCTATAATTTCTAAGGACCGTTATAATTAAATTTTATGGACCGCTATAATATTTAAGGACCGTTACATTTTTTAGGGACCGCTATGTGATTCTAAGGACCGCTATAGTCGTTTGGACCGCTAATCCAGGATAGAGCCAGAAAAGGGAGAGAGACGAAAGATACAGAGAGAGAGAGAGAGAGAGAGAGAGAGAGAAAACTTTAAAATATAGTTGGAGACGCAGATATACAGAGTCCCTTTTTTGAGTTTCAGACAGGAAAAATGGTTTCTCCTCCCAATTAATCCTCTTTTTCAGCAGCCGCGTCCGTCTCAGGGCGTCCCCGCTCCGACCGGTTTCGTCCCTCAATACCATCCTCGTCGGCAGGTCTCTTCCTTCGTCGGCCATCAACAGAGACCCCAGGGATCCCATGTCTCTCCTCCAGAAGACACTGATGACGACGAAATCACCGTCCTCGAGCATCCCACCGGAGTGCCTTCTATGGCCCACCGAAATAGTCAGCACAGGGTCAGTTTTTGGTGATTATAGGAGGACGCAGAGACACGGGGGTGTAGTTAGAGATGCAGAGGCAGAAGGTGGAGGTCAGAGACGCAGAGAGTCAGACAAGGCTAGAGACGCAGACAGTCAGACAAGGTTAGAGACGCTGACAGTCAGCAAGATTAGAGACGCAGACAGTCCGACAAGGTTAGAGACGCAGACAGTCGGACAAGGTTAGAGACGCAGACAGTCAGACGAGGTTAGAGACGCAGACAGTGAGACAAGGCTAGAGACGCAGACATAAGACTGTTTATTGACTCTTACCCCTCATTTTTCAGAATCTATCTCAGATGCCTCCTCTCTCGTTTCCCAAATCCGAGTTCAATCGTCGCCTTGCCCAGCACAAGGCCCTCCATCCTCAGCAGAACCCCATCAACAGGCGCCGTAACAGTAAGGAAAGCGACGACGGAGATATCATCTTCCTCGGAACCGCCGTCAACGATAGGGTAAGGTTTAAGCGTAATTTTGATGAAATGAAAAAAAATGTTCTTGATGGTTTTTTAAAGGAAAATGACACCGTGAAATTGATTTTTTTAAAGTCTCTACAATTGTTTCATTGAATAGATGTCGTTTCCACGATTCTAAAACATACCCATTTTATATGATTTGGACTGCAAAAGGGGCGCGTTTACACGACCGAGTCTTGCAATTGCCCACGGAAACACGGCTAGAGTGGGCGAAAGAGTGTGGGAAATGGAGAGACGCAGAGTTGGCGGCAATTTAAACGACAATTTCCCCCAAAAGTGCAAGCGCTCCTAAATCGGTTCATTTTGATCCAAAGCGGGTAAAAGAGGTATTTTCGGAATCGTATATGCTCTGAAAGGTTAGAGACGCAGACATGTTGAAGGAGGCAGAGAAACAGGCAGGGTTAGAGAATCAGACGTGTAGTTAATGTGAGAGACGCAAAAATTAGAATTTCAGAAATGTAAATCTCTCTTACAATGCCAATTAACCCCCTTTATTTCAGCAGCCGCTTCCGACTCGAGATACAACTGCTTGGCCGGTCTTCCTCTCTCAGTTGCACCCTCGCCGGCAGGGATTCTCTTCCGTCAGCCACAATCAGGGACCATCTGGCTCCCATGGCTCTCCTCCAGAAGACGCAGATGACGACGAGATTACGGTACTCGACCACCCCACCGGAGTGCCTTCCATGGCCCACAGCAATAGTCTCCAGAACAGGGTCAGTTATGGAGGTTTAAGGAAGGTTAGAGAGGCAGGTAGAGGGGGAATGTGGTTAGAGACGCAGAGACAGATATCGTGGTTAGAGAATTAGAGAAACCGATACTGTTAAAGACGTAGACAGCCGAGAAACAGGCCTAGAGACGCCGAGAATATGACGTGGTTAGCGACGCAGATATATAGAGACGCAGGTACATCTGCATACAGTTAGGGACGCAGAAATAGAGAGAGAATGTAGTTGAAGACGCAGAGGCATATGCTAGAGCCAGAGAAGCAGACACATACCGTCTTGTCCCTTTAACCTCAATAATTTCATCATTTTCAGCCTCCTGTCATTGGTCCTCCTCCCGGCTTCGACAAGATCTCGGCCACCTCCGATGTCCACCGTACTTTCGTCAGTCACGCCGACAACACCGCCATCTTCAACAACGAAGCCACTGACATCGAGGCGCCCTCGCTCGGCTTCAACGATGGTCAACAGTTCTGGGTCAGTTATTGATGGTTATGGGAAGAGAGACACAGACACACAGGGAATTATGGTCAGCGACGCAGACAAAAGGATATAGTTAGAGACACAGACAGCCAGGCATGATTCACAAACAATCAGACAAGGTTAGAGACGCAGACAGTCAGACAAGGTTAGAGACGCAGACTGTCAGACAAGGTTTGAGAGGCAGACAGTTAGACAGGGTTAGAGACGCAGACAGTCAGACAAGGTTAGAGACGCAGACAGTCAGACAAGGTTAGAGACACAGACAGTTAGACAAGGTTAGAGACTCAGACAGTCAGACAAGGTTAGAGACGCAGACAGTCGGACAAGGTTTGAGAGGCAGACAGTTAGACAAGGTTAGAGACGCAGACAGTCAGACAAGGTTAGAGACGCAGACAGTCAGACAAGGTTAGAGACACAGACAGTTAGACAAGGTTAGAGACTCAGACAGTCAGACAAGGTTAGAGACGCAGACAGTTAGATAAGGTTAGAGAAGCCGACAGTCAGACAAGGTTAGAGACGCAGTTACATATGGCAGAGTCAGAGAATCAGACACCCCGTATTTATCTCTTTCACCTCCAAAAATGCTCTATTTTCAGCCTCCCGTCGTCATTCCTCCTCCCGGATTCGAGAATATTCCGGCCTCCTACGATGTTCACCTCCACCAGGATGAAAAGCCAGTAAGTTTCTTTTTCATTTTTGAAGCGAACAATTGTTTTTTGAATTTTTTGAATATTTAAAAAATATCAAAGTTCAAGTGAAAAGAAAGAATTTTCATTCGAAAGTCTCTCTCTAATGACTCCTTTTCAGTCGCTCCAACAAGGTTCTGTTAAGGAAGAATCATCCAGTCCTCTCAAATCGGCCCCTCACTTCGTTGCCATCAAGGATGAAGACGCTGAACGCAAGCTGTTCTCCAGCGGAAACGACCCCTCAGCGGAATACAGCGCCGCTTACGCTGTGGTAAGTCTGCGTCTCTAACCTAACATTTGCCTCTCATTATTTGCATCTCTAACCTGAACAGTTAGAGACGCAGACGGCTAGAGAGAATTTTTTGATGTACTATATTCGTAATTAATAAATTAAGAGTTACGATGACGACGACGCTCCCATTGACGTCAATCTAGCCTTCCTGGCGAGACGAAGTTCCTCGAGGACGAGAAGTGCCACGAAGGTTAATATTCTCTCTCTCTCTCTCTCTCTCTCTCTCTCTCTTTCTCTCTCTCTCTCTCTCTCTCTCTCTTTCTTTCTCTCTCTCTCTCTCTCTCTCTCTCTCTCTCTCTCTGATTCTCTCTGATTTTTTTTCTATTTCTCGCTCTCCCTGCATAAATCAAGTGATTCAGATCTACAATCCGGACTACATCCCGTACATGTCCAGGAAACGCCGTGCCACCAAGAGGTCTCCCCGTCAGGTAATCTCTCTTTCTCTCTTTCTCTCTCTCTCTCTCTCTCTCTCTCATGTCTCTTTCTTGCACTCCCGCCAACCGTGTGGCACTTGACCACCCAGATTTGTTAAAATGACGTCATTTCGCTTCGTTTTCTACCACCCGGCTGTCTCGAATGTAATATTTGGCACTCCAAAATCACCGAATTTGAGTATAAACGCTTCATATTGACGTCATCTAGACACTCCTGACAGGCGGGTGGCATGAACGTTTTTAAAAATTGCTTCATTTCGCCAACTTTCTGCCGTCCATCTGCCTGGATTTTGCGCGGACCCTAGAATGCCTTGTATTGGACCGCCCAAATTACCCATCTATAACACAGTCTCTCTCTCTGTCTCCTCCAATAAACTAATTCAGATAAACGACCACGACGGTGACGTCAAGCCGACCGTCTTCAAGAGAGGCAGGGGCCGTCCACCTAAGGTAAGTTATATTTATCCCCCACTCTATTTCTCTGCGTCTCTAACCCCTCCCACTCTATTTCTCTGCGTCTCTAACCCCTCCCACTATTTATCTGCGTCTCTAACCCTTCCACTCTATTTCTCTGCGTCTCAAACCCTTCCACTCTATTTCTCTGCGTCTCTAACCCTTCCACTCTATTTCTCTGCGTCTCTAACCCTTCCACTCTATTTCTCTGCGTCTCTAACCCTTTTCAGTCTTGTCTCTGCGTCTCTACCTCTCCTACTCTCTCTAACTATGCCTCTCTATCTCTCCCTAAATACTAAATCAACTAATTCAGATCCAGGACGACGATGAGGTCGTTGATGCCAAACCGTTCTCCAAGAAAAGTCGTTCCGCCGCCACAAGGCGTCCCCGAAAGGTTGGCTCTCTCTCTCTCTCTCTCTCTCTCTCTCTCTCTCTCTCTAATCTCCCTCTTTCAGCGTCCCGCCTCTCCCTCGACCGTTCCCTTGAGTCCCCAAAAGATCTTCAAAACGGTCGCCTCTCTGAAGGCCGAGAAGAAACCGGAATTGGACGAGGGTGACAAACTCGTAGCCAAGTACAAAAAGGACCAGGAGCAGCTCACTCCCGAACAACTGACTGCGGTCCAAGCGGCCCTGATGGAGACTGTATGCTAATTTATCCTTTTAGAAATCCACTTAAAAGCCGCTTTTTGGCAACCGTAGGTCGCTTGGCCTGCTTTTTGACAAATAAAGCCGCTGTCCGAAACACTAATCTAAAGGCCAGCGTTCGATTCCAGCCATTGTGTTAAATTAAATTTTTTGCATTTATTTTTTTAAAAAATTATTTAAATTTTGAATTATTTTAAATTATATTTTAAAAAAAATTAAAACAATTGTTTTAAAATTGCATGATATTTCTCTTATTTGCTAAATAAAGCCGTGGTATTTAAAATTAAATCAATTTTAAATTTGTATTTTAAATAGAAATTAAAGAGGAGTGCAATATTCATGATGTCATTCTTCATAGCCATTGCTGATGAATTTGTTAAAAAAAACCTATTAATTTTCAAAAAGCGAAATAAGTAATTAATTTTTTTAATTTTTAATAATTTTTTAAAATGAAAAATATCACCTAAAAAGAATTTATTAATTTTTTAAAAAAATGTATTAAAATGTTTTTAATTAAAATATGAATCTTTTCAAATGTTTTAAAATAAATGCTGATATTTTCCTCATTTCAGGGCCGATGCCGACCGGAACACGTCACTTTGATGGACGAATCTGCCCTGCAGGAGATTTCGAAGAAGCTCAAAACGAAGGTAGGTTCCCTAAATTCTCAACCACACGACCAAGGTTCGATCCCGGTCGGTCTACTTCTCCTTTTCAAATTCTCATTGACACATATGATAATTATAAACATATTTAGGCATTTTAAACAGTTTAAAAATTAATTGGTTTAAAATTAAATTTTATAAAAAATCTTTTAAAAAATAATTTAAACCGTTTAAAATGCCTTATTATGTTTATAGTAATCAAATTGATAATTTAAAGTTAGACATAAAAAGTTCACCGACCGGTATCGAACCGTGGTCATGAGGTTGGTAATTTAATACATTACTTGATGAAAGAGAGACCAACATTTCCTACCGTAATCCCAATTTTCAGGCTGCCAAAGTCACGTCTACCGAGGATTTCTGTAAAGACGACCTCGTGTGGGAGGTGGACAGCGTCATCCGCGTCACCATGAAGAGGGAAATCGCTCAGGATGTGGGGATCTTTTGTTTATTTTGTTATTTTGGTGGTTTTTAGGAGAAGGTGTTCCTGGTTTCGTGGAAAGGATGGGGAATGGCCGACTGCACGCTGATCTCCCTCCTCGACCTTCAGGGCGCTCCCGATGTGGTAAGTTTTTCATATAAATGGAAACAAACATGAAAATGGTTGAATGGTTGAAAAAAGCGGCCACAAAAAGCAGGGCAAGCGGCCTTTGGTTGCCAAAAGCGGCTTTTAATTGCAAAAAGCGCCTTTAATTGCAAAAAAAAAATCGAAACATACTTGAGAAGTAGAGGAAGTCGGACAGAAAGTATAAAACAGAATTGTCAGATACGCAGAGTGAATTTGACAGAGAACGATGATAAGAGACGCAGAGAATTAGACAAACCCTCTTGGTTGGGGACGCAGAGTAAAACACCAGATAAACACGTTCCGAAGGTTAGAGACGCAGAGAAATAGAGTGGAAGGGTTAGAGACGCAGAGAAATAGAGTGGAAGGGTTAGAGACGCAGAGAAAGAGAGTGGAAGGGTTAGAGACGCAGAGAAATAGAGTGGAAGGGTTAGAGACGCAGAGAAATAGAGTGAAAGGGTTAGAGACGCAGAGAAATAGAGTGGGAGGGGTTAGAGACGCAGAGAAATAGAGTGGGAGGGGTTAGAGACGCAGAGAAATAGAGTGGGAGGGGTTAGAGACGCAGAGAAATAGAGTGGAATGGGTTAGAGACGCAGAGAAATGGAGTGGAATGGGTTAGAGACGCAGAGAAATGGAGTGGAATGGGTTAGAGACGCAGAGAAAGAGCCAAAACTTTTGGTTAGAGACGCAGAGTGAACACTCTTCTTTTCAGCTCAACGAGTACTACCTCTTCGCCACAGGAGTCGAGGCCGTTCTGGCCAACTTCCGCACCTTCGTCGGCAACCACCCTGCGTCCCTCACCGAATTCGGAGCTCCGAAGCGCCTTCCCCTCCGCCGCATCGACGCCATCTTCAGAATTTCCATGTCCGACCAGGAACTCCTCGCTCTCTTCGTTAGTTTTTTTCCGGTCTCATTTGAGTTTTGCACCTCAAATTAGCCTATGGCACCCTACTTTTGACTGTGGGTACCGTTTTTGGCAATCAAAGGCCGCTTGACTTCCTTTTTGACAATTAAAAGCCGCTTTTGGCAGGCGAAAAAATTCTAAATTCCCATTTTCAGAAGAAGAACAAATCCCTGGCCAAGGTGTTCTCTCTTTGGATCTGGAAGATCCTCGAGAAGCGATGGAAACTGGTTAGGTTTTTTTTACGACAGCGTAATTATTTCACTTTTTTAATTCTTTGAAAAAAAAAATAATTTTACAAATTTTCTTAATTTCAGGAGTTGGAGAAGCTTTACGGAGAGCCACGCGACGTCCTGAGGGTGGAGTGCTTCTTCGCCGAGGCACTCAGTCGGGCTCCCATCAACTTAACCGTAAGTTTCTGTCTCTCTCTCTCTCTAACATTTCTGTGTCTGCGTCTCTAACCTTGTCTGACTGTCTGCGTCTCTAACCTTGTCTGACTGTCTGCGTCTCTAACCCTGTCTGACTGTCTGCGCCTCTAACCTTGTCTGACTGTCTGCGTCTCTAAACTGTCTGACTGTCTGCGTCTCTAACCTTGTCTGACTGTCTACGTCTCTAACCTTGTTTGACTGTCTGCGTCTCTAACCTTGTCTGACTGTCTGCGTCTCTAACCTTGTTTGACTGTCTCTGTCTCTCTTCTATCTCTGTCTGTCTCTCTCTCTTCTCTCTCTCTCTAATCCCTCTCTATTTCAGTTCATCACCGAAAACGTCTTCTCCCAGGCGGCCAGCGAAGAGGCTGCGGCCCTGTTCAAGACGCCCTGCGGTTGCAAATGCAACGCCCACACCGGCTTCTGCGCCGTCTGCAGGGATCTGGTAAGATTATAACATTTTTAATTATTAAAATTTTTTGTTAAAAATCTTGTTTATATAAATATATAAAAATCTATTTTAAAAATATAAATTTTAATATATTTTAAATTCAAAAAAGGTAAATCTATTGTTTTAGGGTTTGCCTCACCCGGAATGCCGATTGGAGGGCAACAAGATGGTGGCGGTTCCGCGAGGTGACGTGAAGCACAAGAGATCCCAGTGAGTAGAGAGAGAGAGACCGTCAGACATGGTTAGAGACGCAGACAATCAGACAGGGTTAGAGACGCAGGCAGTCAGACAAGGTTAGAGACGCAGAGAAAGATAGAGAGAGAATAATTCTTATTTCCCTTTTTCAGCTGCGCCGTCCTCTGCGGGGAAGGAAGCCTCTGCCCTCCCGACGCGCCGTGCCGCAAACTGCCTGTAAGTTTTGCAGTTTCTAGAACCAGAATCCAGGTTCTCACGGGCCGTTCCGTGTGGTTTACCAGTCTCATTAGGAATCCTCAATTATGGCTATTTTTAGCTCCGCGACAATTGCCTCCTCGTCACCTTCAGCCCCAAAATCAAGGGGCTCGGCGTCTTCGCCCTCTCCGCCATCAAGAAGCACACGGTGCTGGTGGAGTATACCGGCGAGGTCATGACGATGAGGGAGGCGAATGTGAAGTGCCGGAACTATCAGTTCGACGTCACCGGGACCAACCTCTCCCTCGACGCGAGGGTATACGGGTTGGTGAAAGACGGACAGAAACACACACACACTCACACACGCACACGAGAAACAAGTACCGTGACGGTCAGAGACGCAGAGGAAATCTTGATAAAGGGTGAACATAGGAAGTTATACTACAGAAGTAGAGCAAGTCGAACAGAGAGACAGATTGTTAGAGACGCAGAAATTAGGACAGAATGCCAGAGACGCAGAGGAAGAAAGCTTACCAGAGAGTGGTGGTTAGAATCTGAGAGGAAAATTGGATGAGAGACGCTGAGAAACGAACAAACTCTGATGGTTAGAGACGCAGAGGAAATTTGACAGAAAGTGATAGTTAGATTATTAAAAAAGAAAAATTAATTTAAATAATTGAGCAATTATTTTTAATTATAAAAAAATAATTTTAATTGTAAAAGTAGTTTTAAGTAAAACAATGAAATTTAATGGTTTATTAAATTTATTGTAATTCAAAAAAACGTTATTTTACTTGTAAAAATTGTAAAAAATAGAATTTAGTTTACATTTTTAAAGAATTATATTTAACAATAACAATCAAATAATGGTTAAATTAAATAATTTGATTTGTTGTAAAATTGAGTAATTTAATTTTTTCCAAGAATAATTTTTTTTTAAATTAATTTTAATTATGAAAATTAATATTTGGTTTTGGTATGAAGAGAATGGTAGAAGCGCAGAAAAACAGACCTTGATGGTCAAAGACGCAGAAGAATTTCAGCAGGGTAATCACACATTCACACACTCACACACACTTGAGAGATGGTTATTCAAAACAAGAAAATGATTATAAAAACAAGAAAAAAATAATTTTAATTATAAAAAATGTAATTTCATTCCAAAAAAATTAATTTTGATTATAAATTTTAGATTATTTGATTTAATTTTAATCTTGATTTTAATTATTAAAAAAGCAGTTTTAATTTTACAAAAAAATTTAATGTTAAAAATATCTAAATTAAATAATTTGATTTACTGTAAAATTGAATAATTTAATTTTTTTAAAGTTTTATTAATTTTAGTTATGAAAATTTATATTTGGTTTTGGTATGAAGAGAATGGTAGAAGCGCAGAAAAACAGACCTTGATGGTCAGAGACGCAGATGAATTTTAGCAGGCTGATCACACACTCACACACACCTTCACACACACATACACACACATACACACACACACACACACACACACACACACACACACACACACACACACACACGTGTTTTCCAGAAATGAATCGAGGTTCGTGAACCACTCCTGTGAACCCAACGTCGGGGTGGTGGTCGTCTACACTGGAAGTATCGGCGCATATCCGCGCATCTACTACGCCACGCTCCGAGACATCGTCATGGGTTCGTTTTTGGTTCACAATTCTAATTCATATAATTTGAGACAATTTTTTTTCAAAGATGCAATATTCAAATCCCCATTTTCAGGAGAGGAGTTGTTTGTGGATTATCATCCCGACCTCGTCGACCACCCGAATCCGGCCGCCGCCCTCACCAAGGCCTCCGAATGTTTGTGAGTTACCCATTTAATTTTTTTAAAAACATTTTTTATTAATTAAAATTGGTTTTTTTAAATAGTTATTTTTATTTAGTTTATCAATTTTGTTTATTTTCATAATTATTTCATTTAGTTTTTTTAAAAGTTAAATTAATTAATTTTATAATTAAAATAAGTTATTATTGTTACAATTTGAATAATTTAATTTTGTATAATTAAATTTGTTTTCTGTATTTTTATAATTAAAATTAATTTATTCGTTTAAAAAAATAATTGAATTAATTTTTTTAAAATTTTTATTATTAAAATCACGTTTTTACTTTTATAAACAAAATTTACTTTTTTTTAAAATTTATGTAAATTAAAAAAATTGAAACTACTTCTTTTATCTTTGGAATTAAACTTAATGTTTTTGTTTATTTTTATAATTAAAATTAATTATTGTTTGATTAAAATTAATTATTTTTACTTTTTTTAAAACATTTTTAATGGAATTTTTTTAATAAAAATAATTCAGTTTTTAATTATAACTTTTTTCAATTATTTTATCAAAATACTCTTTTTCAGCTGCGGAACCCCGTCGTGCCGTGGAGTCGTCTGAAGTACCTCCCCCTCTCGCAAGAAGCTCGGCTCCCGCGTGACTACGCTTTGTTACATTCCTGTTACGATTGTTACTTTGTTATTTGTTGACACGCTACTCCCTTGTTAGTGCCGCCGGCGAGAGGCCCGAATAAAGTGCCTGAGTTTTCATTGCTTATTTCCTCCAAAGGAGGAGGGAATCTGGAGTTTGAGAAACTAAGAGGTTGAGGAAGATAGGGTTCTCCAGTTGTATAGCAAGTTTAAGAACTCTTTCATCTTTAAGTCCGCCTATAAAAACCAAATTTAAAAATTTGGCGCAGTTATTTAAAAAAAAATTTAAAATACCTTAAATAAGTTTCTATATGGAACTAATTTGGATTAGAAACGGGGCTAACATGTTAAAAATTAATTGCACCAATTTTTAGTTTTTTAAATTCTCTTTTATTATATTTAAAATTTAATTTTTTTTAAAGTATTTTTTTTTAAAGTATTCTACCTGCAAAAATCTAACGAATTCTTTTGATAATAGAAAAGAAATGAACACTTTGTTTTTTTTGAATTTGTTTATGTATTGTAATATGAACACATTTTTAGATGAACACAGACAGACAGACACATACACATACACATACACACACCAATTTCTCTTTCTCCCTCTCTCTCACTCTCTCTTTCTCGCTCTCTCTCCCTCTCCCTCTCACTTTCCTTTCTCTCTCTTTTCTCTCTCTCTCTCTCTCTCCCCTCCTCTATCTTTCTCTCTCACACACTTTCTCTTTCTCCCTTTTTCTTTTCCATGTTTCAGAATCCTGGAAACGATTTTAAGAGAACATTCCCCTTCAAAGAAAGAGAGGGGAAAAAGAGAAAATTGAGTCCTGTTTCGTTGGTAAAATCAGTTATGTAGTGCAGCCTGTTATACTCGATCCTGGTGTTTTTCACTGATATCGGCCCCCTGTTTGCCCTTTACCGTGTATCTTTGCCCTACAAAAATCGTCCCTTTGTGGTGCTCTCCTTATTTTTATCTTCCTCATTGCCGTCTTCTGGTCATGTATCTCACTACCCCTCTGCTTCCCTTTCTCCTTCTACTTGGTTGGTACCATTCCATTCCAGGAATAAGCCTATTTCAGCCGCATCTGGCGCAGCATTTGTTCTGAATGTGGATGAAGACGAACCGATTATCTCAAACGGAAACTGCACCTGCGTTTTAGAGGAAAATATGGAGGGAAAAATGGTTATACAAAACGGAGAGATCGAGGAAAACGGGATCAGTCGCAAAGCGACGCCGGGGGAAGAGGCCAAGGTTGCGGAGTACATGGCAGAAATGGAGAAATGGGGAGTGCTCTTCAGCCAATGGGTGCGTTCTTTAAAGGGGAAGGACATCGTAAAATTGATTTTTCAAAGTATCTTTATTATAGTTTCACTGAGTAGACATCGTTTCCACGATACCCCTTTTATACATATGATTTGGACTGCAAAAGGGGCGCGTTTACACGACCGAGTCTTGCAATTGCCGCACGTAAACACGGCTAGAGTGGGCGAGAGAGTGTGTGAAATGGGGAGACGCAGAAATGGCGGCAATTCAAATGACAATTTTCCCAAAATTTCAAGCGCTCCTTATTAGGTTAGTTTTGATCCAAAATGGGTAAAAGTGGTATTTTTCGGAATCCTGGGAATAAGATCCTGACTTTTATCACAAAAACAGAAAAATTATTTTTACGCGGTCCTTCCCCTTTAAAGGAGCCGTGAGGACAACTTTGCATAATTTATTTGCCTATGGTATATGCGATGGGGCTACCCTTGCAGCGGCCGCCGATCTCGTACGGGTGTGAAACTCGCGGCACTACCATGTCAGACAACCAGAGTTTTCTGCGTCTTTTCAGGCGGGAATATTGAAAATTCGAAAGTGGCTATCAAAAAGGCAATAAACCGATGGATTGGACGCGTAAACACCGTGCACGTAGTTCGTTAAAATGTATCTTATCCATTTGTATCTTGCCTGGAATGGCAAAAAGTGGCATTTCAGATGCAGATTTCTCCAAAACGTAGCATTTAAAACCCAAACTGTTATACACTTTTTAAAATGAATTTTCCAGCTTTGTATAAGAGATAAAATCAAAAAGGTCAATGACCGCACCTTTAAATTAAATTAAAAAGTTTGGATATCTTGAGAACCGGAATTCCTTTGTTAAAACAAATGTTTTAGTGGAGCAACAAGTTGCTGAACTGGCTCAACTCAAACTACGTTCCTCCGCCGAGGCCAGTCGCCCCACAGGTCGGTCTTCCACAATCCCCATAAAGTTCCACTTCAGGCCCCCTGCTTGTGTAGTACTTCTGCTTGTGAAATCTGATACATTATTTTGACAATGAACGAGAAATATGTTAATTTGACCCAAATCGTTTTGGGACCCAAATCGTTCGATCGAGCACATTGAACTACCCCCGGAACAGATCTTGAAACAGTTTTAATTAGTAAATAAGAATATTCCTGAATTTAATTCTTGTTTTGTTCTTGGTGCAAAACTATAGGCCCACCTCCCAATTTCGGTGATTTTAGGCCAAAAAGTCTGTTGTTTGTAGTCCAGAGTAGTCTATATCAAAGGTTTCGCTTTCAAAGTATCTTTATTAAATGTTCGCTTTCCTGTTGTTTGTCCGTATTCAACTACAGTTTCTTGGTTTTTAGAGGTCGTTTAACGGACTTCTTCATTTAAACTCGTTGTACACTGGTATGTTGACCCGAATCATTTGAATTTTCATGTGAAAGTTAAGTTATGACAGAAAGAATTCATTGTGAAAGAGATGAGATATTTGGGCACAAAGTTTTGGGCTAATTACAGAGAATTATATTAAACAATGATCAGTTATTTTGGGACTGACTATGGAAAACCGACAATCAACGTTATCGTCTATCTCTGTTTTACATACCTTCCGTCTCTCTCTCTCTCTCTCTCTCTCTCTCTCTCGCTCTTTCTTTTTTTCCTCTCTGTCTGCTTTTTAAGCCAGGTGAAACGAAAATGGTTATGCACAATTCCGTTTGCATATGGATCATACACGTTGGACAAAGTTGCAGGTGAAAAATTCAACACGAACGCTTCATCTTCTAGTTTTTTGTAAGGTTTCAAGGGGGTCTGTGGTGCCTGTTCGGTTAAACACAAATTGAATACAACCTGGTTGTTTCCCTTCAAGTTCGTACATTAGAGATCAATTCCAAGTGGAGTAAGATGATTTTTATTGTCAAATACTAATAGTACTAATTGATGAAGGTAGCTGAATCACACGCACTTTTCTTTCACTTTTGTATGAGTGGTAGGTCTTGTTCATGCAGATCAATACAATTCCTCCAAAGATACTGAAAGAGGACACAGAGGCCATCAGAATCAGAGAGAGAACTGGAAAACCATATTCTCTCTCTCTCTCTCTCTTTCTCTGAAAACTCACAAACTGTCCCGAAGATCTTACACTGAACAATGACAAAGATGGCAATCACAGGTCCAGTAACCACACCCAGAGGAACAAAAACTTGAAAAATCAGCTGGATAAGAAACTTCTTTTGTTGTTTCATAGTGCGATCAGAGGCTGTTGTCCAATTTAGACGAAATAGAGTAGAGAAAATGAAAAAGAAAGAGCTGATGAAGATTATCCCACCAGAGATACAACTCGGTGTTCCCAGAAAAAGGAGAGTATCGGGGCTATAGGCAAGGAAATTGGGGATTTGGAGAAGGTCTTCGTTGCAACAGGCGTAGTTCTGAAGAAACATAGGGTTAGGGAGAGAGGGAGAGAGAGAGAGGGAGAGAGAGGGAGAGAGAGAGAGAGAGAGAGAATACCCTACCTCACTTCTCCTTTCCAACTCTTTCCTGGAATCTGGCTGGATGAGATGAGTTGTAAATGGGGGAAAGAAGGTGAGAATGTAGACTACCCCAAGATCAGAATACACTTCTTAGGGTACTTTTTGTACCCAAGTACAACCAAATAACGATAGCAGAATAAATGGGTAGTGGTGGCTAGAGAGAAAAGAAGAAGGAAAATGACGGCGACAGTCATGTAGTGAGAGGGAATGACTCCAGCCATGATTCCACGGGGGAAGCCAAATTGGAAGGGGAGGAAAATTACGGGATCGAGGAGATGGATCTGAAAATTTTTTGTTTCTCTGTCTCTGTCTCTCTCTCTATCTCTCTCTCTACCTTTCCCTCTCTCTGTGTCTCTCTCTCTCTCTCTCTCTCTCTGTTTTTCTTTGTTTCACTTTCTCTCTTTCGCTCTCTCTCTCTCTCTCTCTCTCTCTCTCTCTCTCTCTCTCTCTACTCACCCAAACATCACTGATCAGTGAAGCCAATTGATGATAAAGCAAATACCACCTATACTTCTTCATTTCCTTCGTAGATCTATAGATAATACAGTAGATCACATACGGATTAACGATTATAGTCAAAATTGAAACCACTTTCATAAGAAAGTAGAACTTTGGAGTTAGGGTATCTTCGAGGAAGTTTGGGCAGTCGATCATTGTCGAAGAGAGAGGAACACTGATTGTCTGACTGAGCTTGATTTGCTTTGATGAAAACAGCTGGAATTTGAAAGCGGGGTTCTTAGAATTGGCTAAAAGCAGGTGGAATTGAAGTGGTTATGATTGCACAAGTTCCGAGAAGGAAATTACCGAAAGTTCAATTCCAATCTCAAAAAAGGACTGATGAAATACGTCACTTGATATTAAAAATATGAACAAGAATTCTGTAAGTCTTGAGAAATCGAATTTTTTGTCCCGGGTTATTGCGCGCGCATCCGATTGTGGTAGCTTGGCCACAACACATCCAAATCCCTAAGATATAGTACTTTTTCGAAATGTCTCCTCAAGATAGGAATGTTTGTAATGTTTGTCAACATATGTTTGCCACAATTTTCAAGCACAATTGGCAAAATAACATTTTTGAAGATTTCAACATTCTGACAATTTTCAGTCATTTTGGTAGGGAATTCACCTATGCATTCGTTTTCCCCGTATCATTTGCAATTGAAAGAGTTGTGAAAACTCCAAAAAAAAAATTCCACATTAAAATAATTAAATCGATCGAAACAATTTTATGGTATAAATTGACAAAAAACTGAGGGTTCCCAATTTACCTTTGTTTGTCACAAAATTGTTTAAATACAACACATATGCTAATAAAATTTCGATTTTTAAAGTTTAATAAAATTTGGGTTTGTAACAATTTATTAATAAAATTTCGAGAATTGGGCCCTTATGACAAGGAATTTTCTATATTGTATTGATTTCGTACGGGTGTCGGTCATATTTTTCACTGATACCCAAAACAGGCTCATAAACGTAGTGCATTCCATGTGTAAGGGTTGTGATTTGGATTTTCTAAGAATAGGAAAACTGTATTTTGCACAAACAATAGTACTGTCGGCGATAGATCCTATTGTAGAAAAACTTTTATTTATACGTATAAGTCAAGGATTAGGAAGACTGATATTACTAATTGACGAGGGAAGTTGAACAACTTGTGCAATTGTTTCTTTCTTGTAGGAACGATACGTCTTGTTCATGCAAATAAGGACAATTCCTCCCGAAGTGCTGAAGAAGGACCCAGAAGCAGCCAGAATGAGAGAGACAACTGACAGTAGTTCTCTATCTCTCTATCTCTCTATCTCTCTCTCTCTCTCTCTCTCTCTCGAAACTCACAACTTGTCCCAAAGATTTTAAATTGAATTATGATAAATAGGACTCCAACAGGTACTGAAACCACGAATAAAGGGACAAAAACTTGAAAAATCAGTTGATGAAGGAATTTTTTCTGTTGACGCATCGTGCGATCGGAAGCTGATGTCCAATTAAGTTGACTGATAGTGGAGAAAATAAAATAGAAGGAACAGGTAAAGATAATCACAATTGCTATGCTAGTAGCCGTTCCGAGACGGAAGACGGTGGACATGTCATAGGCGAGGAAATGAGGGATTTCGAGTAGACGAGGGGTGTAACAAGAGTAGTTCTGAAATAAATGGATTAGAGAGAGAGAGAGAGAGAGAGAGAGAGAGAGAGAAAGAGAGAGAGAGAGAGAGAGAGAGACCTCACCTTACTCTTCTCTTCCACAACAGCCTTCGAATCGATCTCAATTGAATAAGTAGTAATTACCGGAACAATCGCACTAATATAGGTCACAATCAAGATAAAAATGCATTTCTTAGGGTACTTTTTGAGCCCAAGTACAGCCATACCGATAGCAGAATAAATGGGTGGTGGTGGCTAGAGAGAAAAGTCCAAAAAGCATCACAGAAACAGTCATGTAGTGAGGGGGAATTACACCAGACAGTGGGCCACGTGGGAAACCCATATTGAAGGGGAGGAAAATTACAGGGTCGATGATGTGGAGCTGAAAAATCCTCTCTCTCTCTCTCTCTCTCTCTCTCTCTCTCTCTCTCTCTATCTCTTTCTCTTTCTTCCATTCTATCTGAAATCGGTTCTTTAATTCTAACCTTGTCTGACTGTCTGCGTCTCTAACCTTGTCTGACTGTCTGCGTCTCTAACCTTGTCTGACTGTCTGCGTCTCTAACCTTGTCTGACTGTCTGCGCCTCTAACCTTGTCTGACTGTCTGCTTCTCTAACCTCCTATCTATGTGCCTGCCTGCCCAAATGTCTTTAAACCTTGTCTTTCTCTCTCTCTCCTTCTCTTTTTCCTCACTAACACACACACAAACAAACACACTTCACTCACCCAGACATAACTGATAAGTGACGCCAGTTGATGATAAAGTAGATACCATCTATAAGTTTTCATCTCTTTGATAGATCGAAAAATGATGCAGTAGATCACATATGGATTGATTACTACTGTCAGTACTGAGACCACATGCATCGGCCAATGGAAGTTCATGGTGAAAGTGTCTTCGAGGAAGTCTGGGCACTCGATCATTGTCGAATGCCTCGAAGTAACAGTGAAATAAGAACTAGAACTGGTGTTAAATGCGCCTGACGTTTACCTACAAAGAACAGCTGAAATTGCAAAACGGTTCCTGAAAATGACTAAGAGCAGGTGCGTTCCGTGCATTTATGAGAACGTTTGCATGATGTGAAGAATGAAGAAGGAGCGCAAAAAAAATATTTTCTAATTTTGTGATAAAACATAGATCCCATTCCCAGGTTTCCGAAAAAATACCTCTTTTACCCATTTTGGAGCAAAATGATCCCATTTAGGATCGCTTTAAATTTGGGGAAATTGGCGTTTGAATTGCCGCCAACTCTGCGTCTCTCCATTTCCCACACTCGGCCGTGTAAACGCGCCCCTTTTGCAGTACAAATGAAATAAAAATGGTGTGTTTCAGAATCGTGAAAACGACAGCTATTGAATGAAAATATAATAAAGAGACTTTAAAAATCAATTTTACAAGACCCTTCCCCTGCAACCTGATTTTTTTGCATTTTGAGCACATTTTCAGGGTTTATTCAAATAAATAATTACTGTAGCATCAAGAATTATGAATACTCATGTTACTAACTGCCGACGGTAGATGAATAACTTGCGCAATCCTTTCGCTTTTATACGAATGATATGTCTTGTTCATGCAAATAAGAACAAGTCCTCCGGAAGTGCTGAAGAAGGAGAAAGAAGCAGCCAGAATGAGAGAGGCAACTGAAAATTATCCTCTCTCTCTCTCAAAACTCACAACTTGTCCCGAAGACCCTAAA